>JAUZNJ010033781.1:0-13006 GCA_034780135.1 Jordanella pulchra | reverse complement strand
ATACACACACACACACACACACACACACACACACACACACACACACACACACACACACACACACACACACACAGGCCCAAACATACCTCACATCCAGTCGGGGCAGTCTCCTGGAAACCAGAGACAGTAACACAGACACACATGTTGAACATAAACCGGTTGAGCTGGTGTCAAGAGTTCATCATCAGCATCTGTCATAGCAAAGCTGATGCCCAAAAAACCCCTAGCTTCTCTTGCGCCACAGCTTGGCGTAACCTGCCTTAAATGTTTAGAGGCCATTCAAACTGCAGTCGCCAAACTGGCTTGGTGATGGTTAAACATAAGCAAACAGACAGATCCTTTTAGGACGTGTTAGGATCTGTCCCATGACCCAACTGGCTCTTGCACAAAATGGCCCTCACACATTGGGGAGAGTCTGAGTCAAGGTGTCATCTGTTTCTTTTATGAGTCTTAACGTTACCAAATCAAGATGAAATCTTTGTATCTGTATGAGCTACAAAAAATGAATGATTTCATATTTTTTTGAGAAATTTACCTTTCAATCATTGAGTCTTCTTTTTGTTCTCACTCCATAACCGTGAGTAAAATCTGGATGGTTTCCAAGGATCAAATTGTTACTATTTATATAGAAATGTAAAATGAAACATTAAACCATCTACAGTATTTGCTTTTATTTCTAAAAGGAAAGAAACCTTTGCCTCTAATGCTGCATAATTATTGTTCAATTCTTTTCAAAAATACGTATAATCTGCACATCTTTCATATTGAATAATGTGATATTGAATATAATACTCTGACGTTAGATTTATTTAGATACATAAACAAACTTAGAGAAGACTTAGTAGCCCTGCTATTCATACTATATGATAAAGGTCCTCAGTTAGATTTTGACATACATTTAATCCCGTGATTTCTAATTTCACTCTGTGCTGAATTGAAACTTAGAAATAAATATTAGTCTCTTCCAACTTTAGAAATCTTGAAGTTATGAGCAAAGATAAACCTAAAACATGAACAGGGTGAACAATCAGGGAACTGTCGCAGTTACAGACGGGCCATCATAATGATTTTTACGTTTGGTTTATTTTTGAACTTGTAAAAAATTGAAAATAAGGTAAATTTATTTCTTAATACCTGTGAAAGGACAAAAAAATAAAACAGCTAAAATCACTACAGCAAAAAAAAAATACTACTGTAATGTATATATTTGAAAAGGAGTGGGAGAATGTACCACTTACTTACATTGATAATTCAGGAGGACATTAATAAAGTTTAACATGCTTTATTTAATGTACATTAAAATAAAAACAAATGCTAGAAACATTAAAAGAGAGCTCAATGTAAGATAGTCTATTAGATATGAAGAAAATGAAGAATTATCCTGTCTTCACATGAAAAATAATCTCATCAAATATAAAGATACTAAAGTCATGGAATGATTCTAACTGGTTAATATTTCTCTGATGGCAGTTTTGAGTTATTTTAGCTCTTCTGACCAGTAGGAACAGAAAAAGCAACAGCCTCAGTACAGTTTCATTTTGTTTGGCTGATTAAAATCTCTTAACTTCCCAGTTGCAACACAATGGACCAATCTGCTGAGTTTCATTATTTCTATTTTCATTAGAAACTCAGTATGCTTATGGATACTCAGTGACCGGGTAACTATCATGGAGGGTCTATTAGTTTTAAAACTATTGTTTGTCCATGCACTAATTTTAGATTTATGTTTTACATTTGTAATTCAAACTCTAATATCTAAATTGTTTCATGCTCTGCCCCCTCTAAATATTTGACTCGAACTGGTCCATCTTTCACATTAGTTCCTTTTTTTAGGTATTTTTCTTAGGCCTAACCTACCTATAACTTCTCTTCTAGCCGACTCCTCTCTGCAGAAAGACAGAAAGAAGTGCAGCTTCTGCCATTTAGCCACAAGTGCCATAGAGTCTATAAAGCCTTAGCTTTTAACAAGCAAGTCATTAGATGGTCATTGATTCAATTTCCTCTGGTAGGATCATCAGCCACCTCCCTGAAGGACATGCTGTTCACAGTAGTTTTAAAATATTGCCTTTATTAGTGTGACCCTTTATTTTCTATACTATAACTTTCTGTTTTAGATGAGAGAAATATATCCAAATTAACTTTAATTTAAGGTAGGGAAATATTTTGTGGCTTTCTTACCGCCAGCTGCAACAGACAACGTATGGACAACTCTACCCTCTTTTTACACATCAAGAGCAAAAGTGAAAAGACTTTAGAAGTTTAAAAACTAGATCTCAGTATCATGACAGCTGTAATCAGTCATTGTCTACAAAGTAACACAGGTTTGAAGATGCTTTCAAGGTTTTTTAGAATATCTCATTTTAAAACTTGCTCACATGTGTTTCTTTACATTGTCCAAATGTTTCAAGCTTCTTACCAAGCCAAGAAACTAAACAAGCATTAATACAATCTGATGCCACCCAGAGACAAAACAGTGATTTGCTCCATCAGCAGTGAATGTAAGACTTATGCACTCAAAGAATGTTTGCTTGACCTTTGTCAGCATCCCCTCACACACCAAATAACCTCTGAAAGTCAGCCTCTCATTCAGTGGCAGTGGAGCGGCTCTGAGTTTTGTCCCTCTAATGTCCAGAGAGCCTGAAGTCTCATTTCCAGAACAGATGACAAGCAATCATTTAAACATGACCGTCTTTTTTCAACATCCTGTACTAACCCAGCATGGGAGAGATCCACTTGCTATTACCCTAAGTCTTTTACACATCTTTTGTGCTATCTCTTCATCTGTTGTATCTTTGTATAATCCAGGAAGGACTGAAAGGCATGAATTGTGATGAAGCCTAAGGGCTGTTTGACTAGTGCAGGGCGAGCAACATGGCACAGAGCCATCTGCCAAAACAAAAGCCATCAGAGATGCCCTGTCACACAGAAAGCCAATAAGCCTGCCTCTACACCCGGCTGTGAAAATGAATTACCCTAATTCAAATAATGGAGACGAATCATAGACACAACACAGAGCTCGGCTGCTGATTACATAATTATTGCATCCAACCTCTGTCTTATGGAACATAATCACTGTCTCTCATCAGCAGTAAACTGCCATTGTGCATCTGGATCTGTGTTATGCAATATTTGGAGAGAGTCAAAGCAAACTAGTTAACAATGAGTGTGAAGCCAGTATGTTGTGTAAGCGGTACAAATAAGAAAACACTTTTTGTTTGAACAAGACCAACCCTCATGTAATTCCTGCTACTTTTTTAAGTACTGGAGCATATTGTGACTGTATTTAACCAGTAATGGCTGAGTGCCTTTAGCTCTTTGGTAATCACTTCCCGACTTTAGCTCCTACAGTGGAGGATAAGTAAGAAGCATGCAGGTTTCCCTTTCTTCTAACACGGACCTTTACAGCTTCTCTTTATTTTATTCTTCTTATGTCTAAAAGCCCAAGCCAAAAGAGACAGACCACCTTGTCAGATTATTCAACAAGCCACGACTGTGTCACTCTTACCATGAATAGTTTGTAAATCATAAAGAACACAGGAATGTCTGCTGCAGTCCCTGCATCATCCGCATTTATCTACCTTGCAGCCTTTTTCTGTACCCGCCATGAATGTGTGTTTAGAGAACATCTCTTCCGTGATGGATCCCGAAAAATCTGCCAGTTGGGGGTTTCTTCCCCTCAGATTACTACCCTGTATATTTTTTTCCACTCTAGAGCTGCAAAGCTTCAAGCTTTCACTGGCTTTTGTGTCTTTAATTGTCTCCCAGTAGTTTTCATGTTCTGGTAACAGTTAAAGGGAAGGTCTTTCTTTTAAAGACAAGTCTCTGGCCTTCTGCCGGAGTGTCCATCCAGTCTTCACTAGACAGCAGGCTCTAATAGGAGTGTGGGGGGAGGGGGGGCTTCTACCTATCCTATAGACATAGGGTGTTAACAACTAATTAAAGAATTTACTGCCTCACTAAAACACTATTATTGCTGTTCCTTCCCAATTATTGCCTCTATTATCAGCTTTTATGGACACAGGTGAGCTTCCACAGAACTTTCTGCATGTTTTGGCCAAGCGGTCAGTTATGACATTGTATAAAAACACCACCGCAGCTGTGAAACCGAGAGGGTAGAATTAGAGGCGGTAGATACTGAGTCAGTGCACTCATTTGCAATTCTAGTTGCTACGTGAAATGGAAATATGCTTTTTCAGCTGCCTTCTTTCTTAAGTAAAGAGCCATCTTTTGTGTGGTTCCCACATGTGCTTTACATCACCTCAATTAATCTCTGTCTCCCCTCTGTCCACTAGGTGACAGTAATGACACAGGTCTCCCCTTTAGGGGTTGGGGATGGGATGCAGTGTAATCTTTGTTTACACAAGGTAAAATACTTAGGCCTATGGAGTTATGTTATAGTGATGTGGTGAGGAAATAATTTCTGTGTCTATAGAGGAAGGTCCACATATTTCCTGCACTGCTCCACATTACTCAGCAGGATATAAAGTCTCGCCATAAGGGTCCTCAGTATCCTATTAAAGTATCAGATTTAGACTAATTTACTGTTTTTTTCTGTTTTTTTTTTTCACATTTTCTAAAAGGGTGTCAAGGAGCTTAATGCCAAAACTTCAAATTTTGCCTAAGTTTTTTCCAATTATTAATTAGAAAATTAAAAAAACAACAACAAAAAAATTACTTAAAAAAAGCATTACCTTATCCTAAAGTTAATTCACACCATACCTCTAAACTGACTGGCTAACATTAAAAATGGGATTTCACCACATTTGTACAAGCCTTTGGTCCCAACAAAGCCTGTTGTTCTTTAGAATGTTAGTAAATATACCAAAATAGAGATAACAAACTAGTACATACACACATGTGGTAAAAATATAGACATAAACAATGGTCATTACTATTGATATATACATTTATAATGCAACCCACGTAAACATACCAGATTTGCCATTCCATGTTGGATACCACAGACGACAAATGAGAATCACTGTTGTTTGGACCACATGTTCAGTTGGATTCAAATGTAAAAATTTAAGTAGGATCTGTTTTAATTCAGATATTGTAGCTAACTTATTTACAATTCAACAAGAGCTAAATGTCATAAATGACTAAACTAGTCATAAATAAAGTCATAAATGACTAAACTATATTTTATATATATCGATTATTTCAAATGCTTGAATTTAATGCCCAACTTTTTTTGGAGGGTTTGTTTCTATTCAAACACTGAATCGCTCTGTGACATTTCCATTGCATCTACAACTAAAACTAAGCGGTTATTATTTCAGCAAAAAATGGACTTTTTGAGATATTTGGGGATGTTTTTCAAACACAAATAGGTCTCATGTTTACTAAAGATTGTGAATCCATAGGATTTTGTCTGTTCTCGTTAAAACTGTTTGAAGCAGCTTGTGGTCAAATGTAAAAAAACTAGAATATCAGTGTGGCTTTTGTTCAGGGATGTTACTATTTGTTTAGCTGGAAACAGGTCTCGTGCAGAGGGTTGGAGATAGTTTGTTTAAAAAGCAAATCTTATCAAAGAAAGAAGTCTGAGATGACAGTTCCTCTCCAAAACAGCAGTTAATGCAGGTTTTGCATCCATTTTGTGCTCTTTTGTTTTTACTCTGTTCCACACTTCCGTCACTTAGGTATCCCTATTTGCATCGATGATGATATATTTTCAAATTCTCACCAACCCACCCCACCCCTCCCACACACATACACACACATACACAACAAGCCACAACAGGGACAGTAATGAAGAAAAAAAAAGGTTTTGACACCGACTTCTGACAGATGACATTTATCATTAGCACGTCCGCCCAGGCAGGCCTGGTTGACCCAGTCAGCCACTCACACACCTTTACGCATCCATCAACATCACAGAGTTCAGTTCAAGTTTGACAAACGCAGACATACCATGTCAGAGCCTATCTCTGTGCTTAGTCATTGAGGGTGAATGTGACATCACTCTCAGGAGGAGATTTCACTGCTGAAGCCACCAGCAGGGACAAAGTGTGCACTAATTTATAGAATGAAATATTTGTCTTTTTTTTCCACTAAACTTGTAATGGTGTACATTAGAGATATTAAGGGTACTGATTTCTTTTGGTTTGTTTTCTATGTGTGTTTGTGTGTGCCATGTAACTTAAGAGGTTAACATTCTCGTTTTCTCCCTCTAGCAACTTTCTTCATAAATATCCACAAATTATCCAAACCATTAATTAAATTGTTTAAATCCATTAATTATTGGAACCATATCAATGCAATAATATTATTTGCAATGTTATATTTATTAGTTTTAACACAAACTTCAGCTAAACATAAGAACATCAAAACTACTTTGCCTAGCTTTCAAGGGCTTATATCTTTTGCTACTCTTAAAAGCAGAATGACAAAAAGAATTTTTAAGCCTATCTTAGTCGGATAATTAATTATTTTTTTAATCCAGTGGCTTCTGAGACCTGTGGTTCGCATCTTGTAGCAGTTTAGTTACTGTAGCTTTAAAACAGCTTTATGTTAATAGGTGGGGTGGGTTTAATTACCACTTCACGGCCTTCTGTGCTTCTGCAACCAAAACCATTTCCAAACCAAAATGTTTATCTTTCTTGTAGCCATGAAAAGGTTGAGGTAGCCTTTTTTCGGTCAGCTGTCCAGCAGTGCACAAGAGTAGAATGAGTATTGCTACTTTATTTAATGAATCATTTAGGTGGTTAAAACTACAGGGACTCGACCACAGCAGTCTCAATGAAATGGAGCTTAAAGTATAAGAACAGTATGAGAGGAAAATGTTATTGGCTTTAAAAACCTTGCATTAGTTTGTTGCCGGGAATTCCCATAATTTTTAATATATAATGAACAAAGCTTCATATAATACTGAAACTGTCTGTCCTTTGACATCAACTTTTATTTTGTAGAGTTACTTCCTTTATTTGACAATAATCTGAATGGAAAAAAATACTCATTTGGTCATATTCTGTAACTACTTTGGTTACATTTTAATGGCATGTTTTGTTTTATTTTTAAGTGACTGTTGTTAAGCATATACATTTTAATGGATGGATCTCCTGAGGTAAAAAGAAAAGCCACAGGATAAAATGTTGCAATAAGCTGCAGAACTTTAACTTTGTTTATTATTGCAGAGAGAAACAAACTGCCAAATATTTTTCAAGACCATTTTCCCCATAATCACTTTCCCCATTCCTGCAGAGAAACTAAGGTTGTTCTTTTAGTTTGCTGTTTCATAGGTATGATCTCAGCAGTTGGACAATAATCTATCAATGCACACAGAAAATTGATTCATGTCAATATTTATTAGCATCTCCTTTTAACAATCTCTTTAACAATCTCTTCAAAATAAAAAAAAATAAAAGTATTTTATACTTTATGCATTTATTTTTTAGTTTATAGGGACCTCTAACTATTAATCAAAAATTAATCTTTTACTTTCCCCTGGAGTAAAAATATGATGCATAGGCCTATTTCTCCTGTCCTTAATCTCATTGGCTAGATATGGACCTACATTATTTAACCAATTACATTGAGAAGGATACCAATGTGGGAAGGGGAAAAAACATATAAAGCTCACAACCAATGCCATTCTTATTTTACAAAGTTTGCTTAATAATCTTTTGAAACTGTCTATACCTTCAGTGGTTCTTTGAGAGGAAAATAAAAAAACAAATACCCTTTTGTGATCTGTGATGCTTTGGAGACGATACATTTCCAATGACCCTGATAACCTTATCAATGTGCAAACTGGCACTGCATAGTGGGACAGTGGGTAGCACGGCGCAGCTGCACGGTAGCACTGTTGCCTCAATACGAAGAAGGGTCTGTGGTCTTTGTGCATGGAGTTTGCATGTTCTTCCTACGCTTGTGTGGGTTTTTCTCGGGGTACTCACGGCTTCCTCCCACAGTCCAAAAGCACAACTGTTAGGCTAACTGGCATCTCTAAATTGTGTGTGAATGGTTGTACTTCTTTGTGTGTCTCTGTTGCGCTGCGACAGACTGGGGACCTGTCCTGGGTGTACCCCGCCTTTAGCCCGTAGACTGCTGAAGATAGGTACCCGCCAAACTGCAACCCTGACGGAGCAGGCAGGAGAATATGGATGGATGGATGGATGGATGGATGGATGGATGGATGGATGGATGGATGGATGGATGGATGGATGTGTAAATTGGAAATAGATAGGATATTATAGGATAATGATTAAAAAATAAAAAAGCCTAAACATACCTAGAAATGGTTTATCAGACACAAACACAAGCTTTTTGTTATCGTCATCTTGGTCCACAGAAGTAAATCCTATTGAGAACCTGTGAGGTAAGCCCAATAACCAAACTTAGAGAGAGGGCACGGAGATGAATGGCTAAAGATCATTATACCTTTACACTCCAGGCTTGTATAATGTTACAGGAATGGACTAAGTGCTGTCTTATTGCCAGAAGGAAACTTTAAAAGTAATTTAAAACATTGCTTAACTTGATCTTTTTTTTCCTTTTCTTCCCATACATATATGTATATAAAGATTAAATATTAGTTTAGTGTTAAATGAAGCTAAAGGGATAAAACATAACCTAACTTTGAGGCTTTTTTGTCCATCCTTACCTGATAAATGGACCTGAGCTGTCAGTCATAGATTTTATTCCAATACTATTTCATCTGAAAAGTTTAGGTTTGTAGCATTGGATCCAAATTGGTTTTCTCCATCTTTACTCACCTCACTTGGTTGTAGCTATAGTTTGTTGGTAAGTGTAGAGTACTCAATGTTACATATTATCCACTAACATCCTGGATTTACCTTGTTAATATCAACCTTAACTGTTCCTTTTCAAACTCAAGTGTAAATTTACTATCAGCTGTTATAGTTGATTGGCCTCATTGATATAAAACAATTGAACATTAGCTCTAAATGGCCTTTTACACTAACATTTGTCCCTGCACTGTTTACAGCTAGATGATGGCTTTTGATAAAAAAACAAAAACATGCTGGCGCCACCTCTTCTTGTTTATGAGATTTTTTTTTTTTTGCTGAAGGCTTTGACTCTTTTGTTCTCTCACCCCTGCATCTTGCTGAGCATTAAAAGAGCCTGAAATTAATCAAGTTGTCTGAGACAGAGTACTTCAGTTTTGTTTCTAATGGATGTCATGTTGGCTTTGTTAACTGTAGCAGACAAATTAGAGGGGCGCATCACCTTGCAGGCTTTGTTTAGCATTCCAGGTTCACAATGTTTTGAAAAGTATTAATGGAGGAAATGCAGGCATGAGATATTACCTGCAGGTTGAGTCAGGAGCTGCTGTCAAAACCAGAGCGAGCCTGTGAGGTGAAGCCCTGTCATCACTGCACTCCTGTCACACCTTCGAACCACAAAGCGAGCTGCAATTTTCTACCTTGGCTCCCGGTGAACCAAGAAAAGAATCATGTTTGTAAAACAATTAGAACAGTGTCTAAACTTAAAGTTTAACAAATAATTTTCTGTTTTAGGAACTGATAAAAAAGACAGCCACGTAACTCAACACCTATTGCATTATCTCATTATTTTTCAAGTTTATTTAGTGAAACTAAGGAGTAAGAAGCAGGCGAGCTGCAGTATCTTCCTAGACTTAATTGGACATGTGCAATTATGGGTCTCTATTTCTTTCATGAATGGAGAACGTAGCCTCTCTTCCAGCTGCAGTGACCTTCTCCCAACGGCTGCTGGAAATTACAGTCTTTCAGTGAATGTCTCGGCATGATGGATGACACCTGCACCCATTGAGCAATGGTGTTATATTGTTTTTCTTTCTCACTTTTGCGTGGGAGCAAACTGTGCATTCCCCAAGCCAAAACCAACCCAGATAATCATCTCATCTGTGTGATGTATGATTTGCTCTCTTTGGACGACAAGTTATCAGGAGACATGGAATGTCTTGCCAGTAGGGGAGCGATGATACTCGCGCTACCAGTGAAGCTACTTATTGGCTCAGCCTCAGAGACCTGTGCATTGTGTGCAAAGGTTAATAAAGCATGATGCAGTGTTTTTGACACGTCTCCTGTTTCTGAAAGAATATAGATACAGTATCCTTATGCAAAACTCCAGTTTTTGCACTAAATCATCGTCTACGTCTATTTAAATGTGCTTCTAACGTTGATTTATAGTATATTTTGTCCTGCTTTAACCACACATCTCACTCTATTATATTGGTATTTTATTTGATAGTTTAATACAAATAAGTACAGAAAGCCAAAAATTATGCATGGTTTAAACTTTTTTTTTTGGCAAATAAAAACCCGAAATGTGCAAACAGCGCTCTCTAAAATCATTTGTACCCACTGGATGAAACTGGGAGGAAATTTTTGTTACATTTCATATTTTAGGATTTTGTTATGTTATAAAAGAACATTCTAAACTTTAAACGTGATATCGCCATCTATCACTGCAAATAGTCGTGAACAGAAAAAAGTCCACTTCGACACACAGCAGTGATGGCATCCTGATGTCAGGATCCATTTTCTGCAGAAATGAAACACAAGATGGTGAGTTAATAGGGAGATAGATGGAGATACATATATGGAGCAGTTATGGCAAAGAATCCTGTTAAAGCTTGCAAAAGATTTCAAACTACTGCAGAATTCCACCTTCGACCAGGTCAGTGACCCTAAAATATACAGCCTGAGCTGCAATTGAATGATTTAGAATGATTCATAGAATGTATTTATTTGTTGTAATGGCCCAGCCAAAGCCCAGATCAAAATCAACTTTAAAACTCTTAAGATCACAGATGTTCACCATTAAATATGAATGAGTATGACATGTTATGCGACAAAGAAGTAAAAAAACGTCATTCTCTAGGTGTGCAAATATTGTAGAGACGTATACCTCAATGGACATATCTGTGAGGATTCTCAGTTATCCTGGTCATGCTCAACATGGTCAATGGAAAGGTCTTGTAGAAAACGTCCCGTTGCCTAAACTGAACTTTCCAAGCTATAGCTTAGTGGAGAACCTCGTGAGTAGCTAATGTGTTAGAGATATTAACATTGCTAATTACTGACTTGCTGATTTAATATTCTGTCTTAAGATCTTCTATTCGTTTTTACTATCCAGTCTGATAGATAAATGGTTTCTGCAGTAAATTCCTGCACATTGAAAGACATTGTAGTTTTTATTACAGATTAAAATTATAGAACTAAATCAACCATTGTCATAGGAATACTTGTGTTATCACAGGTGTGATTTTATCAGATTTTTATTTTCTAACACATTTTTAAAACCTCAAATATGAGATGTATATACTTTTGCAACAAGTCGTTGTCTATTCATAGTTATTCATAGCAGCTCCTCTCCAGACATTCCTTTGCCATTGAGACATTTGCATCGGAGTAAATGTCCGTCTACAAGTCGATGAATGATGAGCCCTTTCAGTAGCACGAAAACAAAAGACTCTTGAAATAACAAAATCTCACCATATGATGTCATTGATGCAAAGCAAAGGCATAAACCTCAACCAGGCAATTGTTGACATATTACGATGTGACCCACAGTTGGGACTTGGTGGGTGCTTGCAAGACAAGTCTGAGCCCGACAGAAGCAGAAGTGAATGGAAGTAACTCAGTGGCATCGTCTTTTAAGCAGAGTCATCAGCCTTCTAAGTTACAGCATCAGAGGGAGGGTATAGAGGCGGGTGAAGTGCTCTGGAGTGTGTGGGTTCACTACTGCTGAGCTCTATGATTAAACAGTAGCATGTGCTGACAGCTGGAATAGAAGGGCGGTGATACACTGGGTCACTGTGGAGAGAGGAAGGCAGTCCTGACACCACATAATCTTACAGACACATTCACTCCATGTATGATTTCACAGTGTTCTTTTTTTTCTTTCCTTTAAGAAGACTTTAAAAATCATGTATCATGTTTCTTCCCTAGAAAGTTTTTTGCTACCGTTTGTTGATTAGAGCAAAAAATCCCAAGAGCTACCATAAGATAAAATAGGGAACATTTCTCTAGATTTAAATGTTAAAATACATCCCGGGTCTTTTTAAAATAAATAAGCCTTTTCTTGCAGTATGACTTATAAGAAAAACACAAAAAAATATCTTCAATCAGCTTGTTTGTTTGTTTTCAAAATAACTTGAAAAGTGTCGGGGGAATCCCCCCCGCTGCAGACGGTTAGCCAGATTATCACCAAAATGTATTTGGTTTGTCAACGGTTATAATACGCGCCTCCTGTGTAAATTTGAGCAAAATCCGTCCGACACTTTTCAAGTTATTTTGAAAACAGACAAACATTGATGTAATAAAACAACATCTGCCTAGTGTCATCCTGACTGTGTTTAATTAGTCATCTTTGATGCTGAAAATAATTTTTGCCCCAGATGTAATCTGCAGACATAAACAAAACAATCTGGCTGTAATTTATATTCCCAAATTGGAAACTTCAACAATGGGGAATATTGTGCACATTATTTACTAAATAAACTTTTTAGTCAACGTAACTACGGAGCTAAGAATAGCATTAATATCACTAGTAGGTGGTGGTACAGGGGTTAAATGTTCAGAGGCTTTTGTCCTCATCATTAGGATCAGGGTCTTTGCATGGTGAACTTTGCTCCCCTTATTTCTGATCCCATTTCCTTCTGCCCACTTTCAAAAATAACTAAATAAAGGCCACTTGTGCCTAAAAAGTTAAGAAAATTAAAATAATATCACCATTATTTTGGCTCTTTTTCAAACTTGATCTCTGACTTTTTCTTTTTGCACTACAGCTGATCATTACTGATTCACTGGGCTCTATTGCTTCAGACATAAGGCTCCATCACTTATCAATTTGAGTATTTGCAATATCATACCACCGGTCTTGTTATGGAAAATACACACTAAAGTGTTTTATTTATCAACAGAAAAAATTAAGTGTAAAACTCAGAAATGAGACATAATGAAGAAGGTGTGACAATTTAAAGTCCTGCTCACCATTATTGGCACCCATGAAGTTTAAGTACATATAGTGGAATATTTTCTGAAGGAAATTCATC
>JAUZNJ010033780.1:0-13006 GCA_034780135.1 Jordanella pulchra | reverse complement strand
TATATATATAATGTGCTTTGCAACCACAGACAACTGGACAATTTCTTTCCTCATAAAATAAATAAAAGTTCAATTCTGTACAAACATTAAAATAATAAAGTCAGTTCAAAGGTCCAATCACCCATAGATGTGAAACGTGAAGTCTGCAGACAAAGAGAGGAAGAGTAAATTGTTTTAATAAGTTGTTGGACCACAGTCTGATGTCGAAAGTATCTCCTCTCATTTGAAACTGCAGAAATCTAAATCTATTGCTATATGTTAGGTAACCATAGTAACATAGTTTTATGCATCTAAATCTGTGAAACTATAGATAATTTATTTTAGGAAGGTTGCTAGTTTGGAGAAGTGGTGACTCCAAGACGCCACTCTTTGGAGCAGTTCTTCTAACACTGGACTTAGGATGCGTTTACATCCTCCTGCCTGTAGGTGGCAGGATAAAACTCCAAGACAGCCAGGTTTTTTTATTCCACTTCCAGTTGTTTCAGTTTCTTATTCACAAACCCTTTCCTTATTGGTTGGTACTATGTATTGTATCTTTCTCCTGTAGAGAGACCCAGTCCTGATGTATAACCTGTCTGCTAGTGGACTCCATCCTAAAGCAACCGGTTACCATAAGTTTTTATTTTCTATAATATAGAGACTTGATGATTCTAAGCAAGCACTCACTAGAGTCTTGGTGACACATTAAAAAGTGTTTGTTTTATTGGAATGGCTATGGTATTTTATCCAATGTAAAGTGTTTTACAGTTGTTTTACCAACTTGACACGTTGTGACAATAACCTTTTAGCTTGTATCCAAAAAAACAAAAATCATTTAGAGAAGAAAGTAATAAAATGCTTCATATTAATGTCATTATTAATTAATTAACCAACAACTCATTGCTTATTTTTTAAATCTCCTGATTCAGACTGCTGCATATCTCCTGCATTTATGTATTTAAGACAAGGAGCATCCGGAACATGCTCTATGTCAGGGGCCAGCATATAGAAATATGTATGAGTAAGAATCAATTCAGGGGGAAAAACTCAGCTGAGAGCCTCTTTAACATAATCCCTGTCCATCACGCTTCGGGGGAAGACAGCAACTTGAAGACAACTGCATCTCTGTATGACAGTGTTGTATGAGAGCTGCACAGGAGAGGAAGGACTTTGCATTTGAGGTGTAAACAGCACAGGGGATTGTGGGATGTCGTCTACCGGATCTGGACATGATTTATGTTACATATATCTAGAGAAGGGCCAAATGCATTGCAATTGCTGTTTGTTCTACTTCCATCAGGAAAATGATTCAGGAACATTACATCCACAAAAAATATGCTTCAAATCAATTTATTTCCCAGAGATGTAAAAGCAAACCCTGCAGACACAAAACTGTCTATTTTATAACCAATATCAAATCATAGGCTGCTCTAGCACAAGCTACATCCCCATTTACATATCTTTATACTTTTCCTGCTGAAAGTGATCCACTTTTTCTCCAGACATTTTCTTTTTATGTGCATCATTCATGCTTCTAACAGCAAACCACATCTAGCTTATACACCAACATGCTCTTAAAAATGTCTTAATGTTTATCGTCATACGTGGATTTTATGCCTTTATCCTACAGTAATATCCCTTTGTGAGGGTCATTCTTTACACAAGGTGAAAATGCTTGTTTTGGGGTTTGTTTCTTTCACCTCATGAATAAATGAGTGAGATAAAAGCATTTATTTTTCATTTTTTGGTTATCTTGTTCTCAATAGTAGTAAAAAAAAAAGATCCCTCAAAACTGTTTGCCTTAAAGCACTCCCACATTCAAAAGGAACATAACATGTGGTGCAAAGAAAATGAATCATCAACACTGAGGTCAGCACTGATGGGTTTATTAGCAATTATAAATGTGTCCTTGGAGACTGTTGGATCATTGAATTATACTCTTTTGCTGCATTTTTATTTCTTTACTGATTTTAGTCCAAGAAAGGAAAAAAAGCCCACATTCACTTTATTCTAAGTAAGCATTCAGAATCTATTACTGTAGCATGACTGTAGACTTCATGCTTAGGGAAAGTAAAGCAAGTTAGAACATATATATTACAATTTGCTTGATATAAATCTTCCTCTTCTTCCTCTATTTTAAGTTGTCCATCATCCATGTGAAGCAGAAGGATTAGAAATATGTGCCATGAGCCCTGGGACAAGACAGAGTCTAAATAAAGACAGAAATTAATGCTTCATCACAGAGATTACATTTCAGAGGGACACCTTTATAGTGAGTGGATATGAATCACTTTATCAAATCAGCGACTTTTAACAGGCAGATATTTAACATAAAGTGACCATTCTTTACATTTTAACCCATTAAAACTGTACCATGTTTTATTGGGGTCTTTATGGGATGATTTAATCTAAAGTGAAAGAAAAATAATTCATAAATTTCATTGTTAGTGGTACTAATATATTGATAGCTATGAACTACGTAAATCCCACCTAGAGGGGAAAAGAAGAACGTTATTTTTAAAGTAAAGCCAGAAGAGATAATAGTTGGGGTATGCCATCAACCATGTAGCAGAAAGTAAATATTTGAAAGGCGATGCTCAGCATAGCAACAGGAAGCTAATATTGGGCCATGAACACACAGTAGTGGCATGATCATGCTGTGGGGGGTTCACTTTCTTTTTAAGAGGTAAAGAAGACATTCAGACTAAACATGAGAATAAATAGAGTGAAAGAGTTGGCAATCCTGGAAGAAAACCACTGAGATACTGTTAAACCTCTGGCAGTGCTGGTAGTACAAGTGAATACTCTTGTTAATTATGTCTTCACATTATTTGTTTTTAATTATGTTTGGGTAGAGATTGGGCCTCTGGATTGTTTTTATTGTTGCTGTTTGTTTATATTTGTCACAGACATAGCTGTATATACTTCGGGCTGTGATTGCAGCGAGACGCTGCTACTCAGAGTGGAGAAATACAAAGGTCAAAAAAATGTCAACATCAGATTAAATTTATTATTTCTTGTTACAAATCATGTGTTTTATATTTTTGTTGTTTCGTCATATAAAATGCAGATAAAAAGACATCTGAGATTCTTTTTGTAACCTGGTGAAAACATCACATGGCAGCACACTGCTGCTGGACAACCTGAACACCACAGCCCGGCTTTTATTGTTTCACAGACCAAGACATCATGAAACACATCACAAAATACAGCCAGTCGGCGACGTTAAATAAATTAACACCAGAAATAATGAAGTTTTTTCCCCTCATCTTATTTGCAATTTTAATTAGCTTTTAATAGGAAAAGATGAACCATTTTAATTAGTCGTGTCTGTGAGGTCAGTCTGAGCATTTTATCTAGATGATTTGGAGTCTTTCCATAGCGCAACTGCAGCTAGTATTCATACAAAATGCAGCTGAAAATAGAGAAATAAATTCATTTTCCACATCCACAAATTCTCCTAATTCTCAGCGCCAAATGTATAAATACTTTAACTTGCTCTTACATAAAACCTTTGTATATATGATGAGTGACAGAAATGCAGAACATAGCTGTGACAATATATACTATATATATATATTATATTACATATACATAAATTTAAAGGAAAATATGTTGTGTAACTGGAAAGTCAAGTACTCCCCAAAAACATATTTTTGTAGTACAGCTACTATAAATAAACCAAATTTTTATTACATTTATGCTTTCTTACCAATATCATTATTTTTAAGTTTCTCTACTGATTTCAGGACTCCACAGCTAAGGGCAAGTGCCAACATGAATCACTTTTTGGGAGCATTTTGGGAAGACAGTTGGCCACAGCAGCAAAAAGAAAACCAAAAAATTGTATAAGGAGACATTAAAGTATTTAAACAGTGTATTATATTATATTGCACTGTATAATATCTATATGCAACATGATGTCTAAAGAGCCTTCAGCTTTTCTATACAGAGTACTGTTGCACCCACATACAGTAACTAATGTGTTTTATTAATAAACATTCACCACTTTTTAATTAAAGTGGTAAATGAGAAGAAGTTAGTTTAAAAGTCTCGATATTTTTTGAAGTCATAATAAACAGAGTCCCCATCTGTATGATTCGATCTCAGTATAACGGGTCCAAGTGTGTTATAGAAGATCAATGAATATATCCAGCCATATATATATATATATATATATATATATATATATATATGGCTGGATTTTGGACCTTTTAGAGCCTGACAACATACTATCACCGTGTTCTTTATCCCTTGCCTCAAATGTTGTAGATATAGTCTTTCTAAAAAATAGTAAACCTTACCCTGACTTTAAATATAATAAAATGTAGCACAATAATAGAATAAAACCTGATCAAGGCTGCAACACACACTCTAGGGCACAGGTTTATCTCCCAGCAAGGCAAACCCTATAAATAAGGCCAGAGCCACAATAGCTTAGAATTACTGTCTGACTGATTATAATATGAGATCATTTCAAAAGGTTAAAGGAACATGAATACTGTTGTATAGATTATTTAGCGGTACATGTTTAGTGTTGTGGGTTTGATGCAGCTAAGCTCTGTAGTAAAAGTAAACCAATCCTTGAGCTAGGCAAAGATCTTAGCGATGAACTCCTTGAAACGTTTCGCATACTGCTCAGGATGAAGGGTTGTGATTTCAGCTCCTGCCTACAAAAAACACACAAAGAAGCACAGCTGATTGAAAAACTGGGGAGCAGAAGATGAAAGTCACCCTTTAACACTGAAGATGAGTTGCGTCCCCACGCAAGGCAGTCCCTTTAAAGAGTAATGCTCTCTCACCCCGTGTTTGACAGCCTTGGCAGCGTGAGCGGCTTTCTTCTTGGCATCATACTGCGTCAGCACATCAATCAGACCGATGAAGTACACCTCCCTCCTGGGAGCACCTATGAGGGAGTGATTCACAGCGTTTGTTGAGTGACATTGCTGCCAAAGTACGCCATTTGCAGCTCTGCGTGAGGTGCCACTCACCCACAGAGCTCTGAACAGCGTACATGTCCACATAAGGGTCGAACTCTCCAGGGCCCATGGGTTTGAAGGAGTACATGTACCCGGCGATACCTTCAGGTGAGGTAGAGCACGGAGGAACAGCCGGGTCATTTTCATCCTCATCTTCCTCCTCACAGGATGACTCCACTTCTTCCTCCTCCTCCCTCTCGGCGTCATGGATGCCCAGTAGCAGACTGTAGTCCATGATCCTCATTTGCACTAGAAACTTTAGCATTGGGGCGTTGGAACAGAAGTCTTTAAAAAGGACCATAAATCCGCCCAAAAAGGACGACATTTCCTCACCTCGATATCTCTGCTCAACTTGTCCATCAGCTTCTCCTTCTCCTCATTGCTCACATAGATCTTCTGCATACAATTCATGAAGTCTGCATCCTTGTATGTGGGTAGCTCTTTGACCTGAAAAAAACAACGTTGAACAGTTTCACCCCATATTTTGCATCTTTTCAACGAGTCATGCATAATCGTAGTCACCACTATACCTTAACATGCTTATATCTTTTTTTTAATCCTACATCCAACAACTACATAGTTGCAAAAACAAAAGGTTGTGCAGCTAAAAAGCTGTCTGACAGCTAAAGGGTCTAAAATTTTATTGCAATTGCTCATACTTATGATAGCAAATAATCCAAACTATAATTTAACTTGTGATCTCTTACAGTTTATTAAGGATGAATGTGGCTTTTATCTCTATGAACTTTTATTTGTGATCCATTTTGCTCCCTAGAGCAAAATCTGACAGGAAAAAAAACAGCCAAGGGAGCCAAAGAGAAGAGTTTGTTTTCACCTATGGTGAGGCATGACCTGCGTTCGCTGCAGGACTCTGGCCTGGAGTTAGAAAAAAAAAGGTTTACATCTTAAAATCACAGCCACTATCTCAGTGTGCTGCAGTCTGAACACAGTGTGTGTCTATCTCCTAAAGAAAAAAGACCAGGGCATATTCAGTCACCAGGAGAAGAAGCGAAGGAGCAGTTTTACAGCAGGTGGGCAGAGTAAGAGTTGTGACTTATTTAGCTGTAAATAACAACAACCTGTAGATATTAACTTGGCACTAAGTGCAGTACATAGTGCATTAAAAGAATATCATCAACTTTCTGAGAGTTGAAGTGATCACATCCCAGTCATCGATTCATAAACATACAGACATATGATTTAATGCCCATCGTCCTTTATGATTAGGTTGCTCAGATAACACTGGAGACGTGGGCACGGTATGCTCAGTGGTGTTCTGCACTCTGGACATTGCTTAACTTGTGGCAACAAGCTGTATAGGCAGAGCGCAGCCCTCTGCTTAGGAGGGATTTTAAATCATACAGCTTATAACAATAATTGAATCTCACCTTCTCTTTAAAACTTGCCTCTCGAGCCAGCACTGAGCCCTGAGGAAGGAGAAAAGGATCATCATTACTCACTGGTGGCATTTGACTGACATACATCATAACCGGGATCAAGCTGGACTTCTGTCCTATTGAATTTGAATAACTGTATGATTGTATGGAAATGTGTTGATTTTGCAGATATGTGCGGATCTGTGATACTTGTAAAATCACTCAAAATGACACATGAATTGGTGCTATGCAAATAAAACTGGATTTAATTGAGTAGATTAGAAACACAAACATAGTTATGGGAAAAGCTGTTTTATATGGATAAAAAAAAAAACTAAATAAAAAAAGGAAGTCACTGTCTGGTTATGTACTGGCATTTGTTCAACCCTGTTCATTACGTCAGGGATTGATTAGCTTCAGCCTGCAACCACAATTTAAGAGGGGTCCAAATTAACACAGGAGGTTTATGCAGATGAACATAGTTGAAAAATGTTAAAAGGTGAAGATTTTAACTGATGTGGAAACCCAAGGGGTAGATAAATTAAAACATTTAATGGTTAATGTTAGGTACATGTCCAAGTATTGATCTTTTCCAAAGCATTTCTTTGCTTTCGTTTTAAGTTATCGACTCAGACACACCCAGTCATTAAACCCAGGTTAAAGGCAGCAAGCACTGTCAAAGGAATACTGAACCTATATCCTGCTCACAACACACCCAAAGAATTACACCTTTACTAATAAACTAAATGTTATTCAAACCTTAAAAATAAATGAAAGTATTTGTCTTTCTTTAAAACTCGTTTAATCAATTTCAACTCCATGATTTATATATTAGCATAAATTTTGATTGTAAGTTCTCAAGACAAGCCTAAGTAGTTGATTTCATTAAAATGTTGCTTATTTAGTTCATAGTTGAACAGGTAAAAATCAGTGGGATTTCAGTTCAGATTAAATCTTATTGATGATAGAATCATCATTAAATCGTCTCTTGCTTTTTGTTTATGGGGATTTTAGGAGAAACTACATTGTTGAGAAACAGTATGTCAGCATTTCATTTTAATAAAACATGAAAATATGTGTGAAAAGGAGTTCAATATTACTATATATCATTGCAATAACAGATTTGAGTGGAAATGCATATCCTGTATCACCTATATTATTAAGTTTTCTTAAGATCCCTGAGTCTGAATAGTGGATAAATAACCAAAGATATAAAATGGACATTCATTTTATCGGGCAGGCTGTGATGACTCCATATTCAGCTGTTTGACCTTTCACCTTGTCACAATGTCTCATTTTTAAAGGATAAATAAAACACTGTTATTCATTAAATGTGATTGTAAGATCCAACTCAATGATTATCTGATATATAAAAAAGCTTATTAGGATAAGTATTCATTTTTATTACATTTAATATTTTCATATCATATTCATATTTTTAGGTTTTGAAATAACACATACAGAAAATATTCAAAATGATCATGGTGTTTTAAGCTTTCATTACATTATTGTGAACATAGATGAATTATTTCCTGATAATAAAACAGGCTTCCAGTGTATATTCCATGTGAATGCAGTCCTGGCTAATCTAACAATCCACATCTCCTGCAGCTTTCACCTTCAGGTCGTACTTCCTGTGTACAGAGAGTCTGTGGCTGAACATGTTCCTCATTACTAACAGATAGGTGTCCTCGCTCTCCACCGTCACTCTGTACATGGCCAGGAACTGAGGGAGCAGCGTGCTGCCGTGGCAAGTGACAATATGCTGCAGGAGGACAAAGAACAAAAAGGAGACATTCACAGTGTGAGACTTTGTAAAATCAGGAAGCTTTTGTTTTTGTCTCCACCTGAAGGTTTCTCTGTTGTGTCAATGTTGAAAATTGTCTATTATATACATTTTGAACTGATCCATTTTACTGAAAGAACTTTGCATAATTTATTTCAATAAGGACTAAGCTTTCAACCAACAAAAATGTGGGCATGTTATGATAAATAATTGTGTCATTTGTCTGTTTAAAAGGGAAAAACATTAACTTATTTCCTTGAATGTTAAGTCTTTTCTATGGAAACCAGGGTAAGACACACAATAAAAAAAGAATAGTGATAAAAAAGTATTATTATATTTAAAACATGAATATAGGGCTTCAATTCACAATTTACAATTACTCAGTTATTGACACTGTAGAAACATCAGTCCTCTTTCTGTCCCTTAGAGTATTCTACGGGTAATTGAATGCAATACACCTACAATGTGCACAACATATTTTTTTTTTTTTAAAAAGATCAGAAATTGTTTTTAAAAGTTTTCCAGATATCCAGATCTGAGAGGTGTGACATGCAATCAGCCGGTTTTAACAGCTCTGATTGTGTTTGGAGTCCCTGTCCTGCTCTAAGGTGATCCTTAATCTTTCTCCCAAGTCTTCTTAGTTTTAACATTATCTATATTCCCATCAACTCTGATCAGTTTCTCCCTCCCTGCAGAAGAAAGCATCCTGTACCATGATGCTGCCATCAGGCCTGAGCACCTTTTTTTCAATGTGTTCTTTTGCATGTCTTCTTGGTAAACTGCATATGATCTTTCCAATACCTTCAACTGTTGAATTTCTTTTTTCTTTTTTTAACCTTTCAATTAAAGGCTAGATTTATAGAGTGTGAGACACTCCAGTCATCATAATCTTCTATTTGATCTATGGAACTCAAATAGAATAGTGTTACCACTGATAAAAGCTCCCTTTGTCTCCACAGCTCTGCAGCTGTTTCTTATTTCTTCCAGCTTTTATGTTTTTAGCAGAGACCTTAAATAACTTATTTGCAGGCATCAGAATTATTAAACAATTATTATATCATCTGCAAATAAATGCCCTCTACATTTTTTTACATTTTCATAGATATTAAAACCATGATTCCTTTTCCTTCCACTTCAGCGCCACGCCACTACTTTGTGTTGGTCTGGTACATAAAGACTCATTAAAATTCTGCACACTGATGAGACAAAACATTAAAAAAACAGGCCTGTTATCTAATATGAGAAATAAATCTCCCTTTTTGTGATGAAAAGATAAATAAAAACATGTTTTGTTGGCACCTGATGATACTCTGATAGGATGCAGTGCATTTCTTCAACCTCCTCACTGGAAATCTCTTTTACCACCAACGTCCGGTCGTATGACGTCAGACGCAGTCCCAAGTACTTTCCCTCCTCATCTCTGACAGGAAAACTGCGAGTCAGAGAAACCTAAAGGACAGACAGAGAGGAAGAGTATCTCTTAACGTCACATCAAAGCGCCTTGAAAAAGTTGTCTACAAAACAGAGCATTTATAGATATTTTCAGCCCTTATGATGCTCTTTGTGACAGTGATCTTAAAGCTGCTCTTCTTAATTAACACAGTCCTTGTGTTCATTTAGCAAATTTTAAGTAATTCCCAGATTTGGCTTGGCAAATAGAAAATGTTCCCCATAGTTGTGTGTTAAGCAAATGTGTGCTGCATGTTCTGAAGGATAACTCAGTGCACCACCTGGCACATGCAAACAAGGCACAAAGACATGCAAATGCAGGCCGGTGGACATCAATAAAAAGCTCCCACAAAAGGAGAGCATAGAAGGTTGAGCTGATGAGGATCTGCCTGGTCTGGTTAAATTCAGCATTCTTTTTAAATAGCAGCGTTTGTTCTTCATCTGTGTTTTTTTGCACTTTCAAAAGCGGAATAATTGTGTGTAGGTACCTGGTAATCTTGGTCCTCAATACCAAAGCGCTCGCGCAGGTTTCTGAACACCTGTGGACAGTACTCTTTGAATTTAAACTGGCCTGGAAGATTCTCCCTGTGGATAAAAGGAGTTTGATCAAATATGATTGTGCTTCACTGTTTCCCAGAAAGTGTCAGTGTTGTTCATTGGTATCTACAGTCAAAAAAGTTAACATCACTACACAGAGTTTATGTGTTCCAGCACAAGCAAAACATTTGTTCTACCTCATCCCAGCTTTGTTATTGAAGTCTTTACCAGAGCTACATTCCAGGGTGGATTAAAGGATTACTCAAAGCCTTCTTGGGTTTTGGTCAATCTGCTTCAAAACTTAACTCTTATAGAAACAGATTGTTTTGCGTTGAACAATCCATCATTTGAAAATGGAAAGAGTATGGCACAACCGCAAAGCGACCAAGACAGTAGGTGTCCTCCTAAACTTAAAGACGCGATTAGTGCTTTTGTGGATGGGAAGATGTTTACCTATTGGTTCTGACCGGATTTGGTAAGAGTTTGATTCTTCTGTTAACTACGCAAACTGTGAAACAAATTGAGCTTCTACTGCTGCCGTGATTGGCTAAAAGCTTCACATGGGACGCAGGTACCCAATCAGCTTGAAGAATTGTACTGAAAGCCCCTCCCATTTGCAAACGTTTTCTACATGAGGCTTTCCAGATCGATGCGTGTAGTTCAGTTTGAATTTTACACAAAAATAAATGTACTTTCTTGGCCTGTAAGCAAAATGCTATCAATAAATAACAGTGGATTTTACAAAGAAACCCCCCCCCCCCCACTGCAGAACATGGTGGTGGCAGCATCATGCCATGGGAAAGTCAGACCGGAATTATCTAAATGAAGAGGGTTACACAAGTCACAGGAGGGAGCGGTGAAGAAACCAGGAGACAGGCAAGAAAAACGCAGAGAACAGGAGTAACTGAGAAAGGGGAAAACTAAAGAAAATTAACAAATTAGACTAAAACAAGAGGAAAAATAGTGAAAACAGAAAGTGTTTGAAGCATAAGAACTAAGAATGTATGCAGTAACACACCAAATCAGAGGGATCATTTAGAAAATAGGAACCAGAGCACAGAACTCAGGCTAATCCAAATTGAAATTCTGACATGATTTCTAAACCAGAGTTGGAGCTTTTAAAGAAAACTCATTAAAAATCAATTTCAGGTTTGCCATGAGCCAAATGAACCAAAAAAGAAAAAGCTGTTTTTTTTGTTTTTTTTTGTTGACCTTTTAATATATAGGGGAAAACCAACTCATGAGCATGGTGGTGGCAGCATCATGCTCTTCTTATGCTTTTCTCATCATTTTTTTTTATTGTTTATCTAATAATTCATATAAAACACAACTGGACATTGCTGAAGGCAAGTCTTGAGAGGCATATGGTGTTTTCCACTCCACCTCTGTTAGAGGTATATAAAAGGCTGAATTCCTGAATGGATTAAGAGATTATCAAAAGGCCAGTCGGTTTTATACAATCAGTTTGAAAACTAATCTTTAGTGGAGACATTTTCCATAGTGCAATCTTTAGAATCTGCTCTAATGTCTTACATTTTCAGGTTAAAAGAGTTTAACCAGCCACAAAAATAACATACAAAATATTAATTCTATTATTTTAACTTTAACCAAGTGCTGTCACTATGGTGGTGTTATTCTCTGAAAACTCTGCTTTTTCTGATAAATGAGCTGCAGGAATGTCTTCATTCTTACAGTATGCAGGGTGAATGTTCCCACAAAGAGAGTGCAGATAGAGCACATTACTTGTTGAAGCAGTGGTTGATCACTTTGATCTTGGTGCTGGCTTTGAAGTCGTCCGGGAGCAGCATGACAGGTACAGGCACCTGGCTCAGGTCATTAATCTGCGCATGATCAATGGGTGAAATGTTAATGAGCATCTCTGCTCCACATAAACTCTTCGCTGAACAACTCTAAGTGTGTTTGTTTTGTTTTTTTCATACCGAGTGATTGACTCCCCACAACAGGACGCTCAGCACCGGGTCACTGGCTCGGAAGACCTCCACCTTCTGCTGCACAAAGTGCTTCTTCTTGGTCTTCCTTTTAGGCTTCAGGGGTCCCGGAGGGATGGAAGAGGAGGCAGCGCTGGGAGAAGACATGGCTCTTTGTCTCGGGTTGTCCGTTCCTCGGTCTGTGGGAGCAGGCTTGCTGTGGCAGCTGTGGAGTCCTGTGTGTATGTAAAGTAGGCAGAAGTGTGCCTGTGGAGCCACTGCAGCAGCAGCAGTGGCTCTGTCCAGAGAATGAAACAAGGGCAGAGCTCAGGCAAGGTATTATAGTGCAATCAATGTCATTAAACATTAACTAGATTTATATTGGTGTATTTATCTCATGAATGTGCACCTTGTATGAGGATTGCATGGTTGTTACCTTAACACTGGACCGCAGTGAGGTAATTTTGTGGATTATTTTGGATGACAGAACAGACGACGGAGCAGAGCCGCACACCCCCACCCCCAACCCCCATATAAGTAGTTTTAAGGGAAATTTTAAGAACTTTTTTCTTTTTAGTAAAAAAAAACCACTTAAAGTCAGGGGTTGTTCCGGTAAGTTGGTCTGGTTCACCTTAATTATTGCTGCCCCCAGGTTGGTCTGTCTGTCTGTCTGAACGAAGGCCCAGCTCACCTGACTCACACAAAGAGCTGTGGAGTTGATGGGAGTCGCTTCAAACCATCGAAAGGAAAAAAAAAAAAGAATTTATGTCAGAATCCACTCACATCCATCATTCAGCTTTCTCTGTCAGCTTCTTCAGTCAGGTCAGGTCCGCTTGCATTTGTTTCTCTCTCCATTGGCAGACAAAATCAAAAACACTGTGCAGGTATTGAGTAGATTAGATTAGATTAGATTAGATTAGATTAGATTAGATTAGATTAGATGAGTTTTATTGATCTCACAGCGGAGAAATT
>JAUZNJ010033779.1:0-13006 GCA_034780135.1 Jordanella pulchra | reverse complement strand
GTGGGAGGAAGCCGGAGTACCTGGAGAGAACCCACGCATGCACGGGGAGAACATGCAAACTCCATGCAGAAAGACCAAAGATCAAGGGATCAAACCCAGAACCTTCTTGCTGCAAGGCAACAGTGATAACATCTGCGCAACCGTACAGCCACAGTATATATATTTATATCCAAAAATGTATTAATTGGTAAATATTCTGTCTCTAAGTTTTTATCAGTTTGTTCCATTTAATGGCAAACTAATTTAAAATCCAAGCTATTTTTTCACCAACCTTATATTTTGGAGTCATTTATTTATTTCTATTTTTTTATCATGGCAGGATTGGTCCTCCATACTTATCTGCTCTCCTAAAGCAGGTAAAACATTTATCAAGACCATGTGAAAATAGTGACTGGATGTTTAAACCATATATATATATATTTGTTTTCCAAAGTAAAATATTTATTTCTACTAACAGTTCTCTACTTCCTGCTATAGCGCAGAGATTTTAATGTACTTTAAAAACCAATATTATTCAGCCATGCAAATCTGTTTGTCTGCCATAAAGGAAGAAAAACACCTATTGCAGGCTATATTTCTTTCTGATAATATTAGCCAATTCCATGAAACAGTAATTAGATTTTCAATAATGAATGAAATGTTTTGGATGAGTAACCTTTCTTATTGACATGAAGCACTTATGTCGCAAGAAACACATGAGGTAATTGCATACACAGTTGGGAGCAATGATTGGAAAAACAAGAATATTTCTGACTGTGTGAGTTATAGTTTTCTTTCCTGTGATGTAATTATATTGAACGTGTTTGTTATAAATTATCTGAAGAGAAAGTACAGCATAAAAGCAAGTTAAATAAATTAAACCAATATGTTCTAATTAGCTGTGCAGTTCTGGTCAAAAATAGTACAATAGTACAGTATGTAATAGTATGATCCTACAGCAATTAACAAAAACAACACATGTAGTAAAATGATAAAAATCTTTGATAATTTCACAATCCTGTCCATTAAAGTGCATGTAAACATCTGACTGGAATAGTATATTTGATGTCTTTAAACACATTGTTTGCAACCATGCTTTGCTTTCAGTTGGCATGCATTTTTTCAAAAATGTAAATAGACTACAACACCTCAAGATTGATATTTTTTTCTAAAAGATGGTGTATCTTTTAGTCAGGCTACATACTGAGAGATTCCAGAAGGGATATAGTATTCAGCCTTCTGTGGATCTGATACATGAAACCATCCGGTTTTCCTGTGCTGCATTTTAATACTTCAGACTTGTACCATTTTAAACAGATATTCATCCTTGAAATAATAATAATAATTTCCATTGTCACAAAGTTTTCATTATGTTTCCCATGTATTATATGCTTCAGACGTGAAAGTAGTCTAGCCAAAGCAAAGTAAAACTAATCAACAATAACAACAAACTATCAGTATTTCCCCAACTTGAAACACACACATAAAAAAAATCAAATGAACAGATTTCATATTCATTACATGTTCCCAGTTATTTACACCTCACAGCTTTATAGAAGTTATTTTCAGGCTCTAACCTGCCATAAAATCAGTCCAAGGTAAATTTGCCCCATCAAAATGTCACAATAAATTATCCCAGATTGATAATGAAAACAGCACAAACCAATACAGAGTTCACTGCATTAACATGTACACTGATTTAGCTTGGCACGCACTGTAAAGAGATGTTCTATTTACATCAGTGAGATGAACACCAGCAGGAACGCCCCAATGACTTTTTACAACCTGCTACAATAATGTACAGTCACACAACAGCAGAGCTATCCTCTCCCTCTCCAGCTGTTTCCCAGACCTCCCTCTGCCCTCTTGGGGACTTATCTCTCTCTCATCCTCTCTACAATAAGCCACACAACGCACAACGCAACGCCAGAAGACAGACGAACAGTTGTAGTGATGCAAAACTCACCTTCATGATGCTTCCCTCTGTTGCTTCTCCTCTCCCGAACACATGTGCTTCTCTGGGTGTGTGACAACAGAAGAAGAAAGACTGTCTCTATGCCTCCTGATCCTTAGCTCCCCCCTTTTCACCCAGAGTCACAGGGGAGGGGAGTCCTTCCCTCTGCACGGCACAAACTACAGCGATGCTGTGTGTAAATGCATCTGTATATGTGTGTGAAGAGTGTGAGTAGCTGAGAGAGAAGGGGAGAGAGAGAGAGGTGCATCTTCTTCTCAAAGTCTCTGAAAACTCTCAATCTATCTATCTATCTATCTATCTATCTATCTATCTATCTATCTATCTATCTATCGATCGATCGATCGATCGATCGATCGATCGATCGATCGATCGATCTATCTATCTATCTATCTATCTATCTATCTATCTATCTATCTATCTATCTATCTATCTATCTATCTATCTATCTATGCTCCTTTCATCCTGTTTCCTTTCTCTCTTTTCCTTCGAGTGTGTTTTACTTTCCTCTTCTCATCTCACCATATCGAATGTTCGTCCACCTTCTTCTTCTGACTCTCTCTCTCTCCATCATCCCTCCCTCTCCCCATCTATCCTTCCCTTCCTCCTTCCCTTCCTCTTGTTATCTCGCCACTCTTTCCCTCTAATAGCAGGCTCACATTTCTCTCTTCACCCCCCACAGACCCATAAAGGGGAAGGAATAAAGGGATGGCAGTCCAGCAATACATCCCCCCTGCTTGTTTCCTCTCACCTTCTAGTGCGTGTTCTTGTGTCATTACAACAAGCACAATATGGATGTTGTTGCAAATTTCTAGAAAGCTCTAAGACACAGCTTTTAATCACCAACACTGCATCACACAACTAAAAGAGAGAAGCAAAAGGAGAATAAGAGGCTACCTATTTTGGCAGTAACATCATTTTCATAGGTTATAGATGAACTGAAACAGTTGCTAAAATGCCCCTCCTTCAGCAGATAGTGATATGAAAGGGTCTCTCAAACTCTACTGAGCTTCAGATTTTGACAAATGCAGACCCTGCAGCTCTGTGCTGACTCAGAATGGTCAATAGAGGGCTGTTACACTTCATCGAATCAGGCATCTTCAGGAGGACTGGAATAAGAAATGTGGAGAAAAAGTTAACTTTAATTCCCTTTTAGTGCTATTTAAAAATGTTTGTTATATTTCATTGTTTCAGAATATCCTTTGATAAATATTGTCATAATGATTTGATGAATGGTGAAATGTTGGCCAAATAAATTTGGTGCTTAATGAAAATATAATCACAGCATTTGAGAACTCATTGAATAAGTGTGACTAATTACATATTTGGTTTAATCTTAAAAAACCGAGAAAGGTCTGATTACTGTAGAGTTGTATGAAAATGGGTTATTTGGACAAATGAAGAAGGCTTAAAGATTCCAAAAGGCAACACATCATCTAGTATTTGAGATAAATTTAAGAACAGAAGCAAATAAATTCATTGATTTCTGTCTAAAAGTCTGACAAGAGTTTAAAAGCCTAATGGTTCAGGCAATAAAGTGACTTATACAATAAAACCTTATACGAATAAAAATAATTTTAAATCCTGTTGCAGCACTTTAAATAGGCCTTTCATACTTAAAACCCTCTGATGTGAATACAAACAATTATGCAAAGAAGACTGAGTCAAAATATCTCCAGAGTGATGTAAAAACTCTTCTCTAGCTATGAGAAATGCTGGCAGTTGTTGCTACAAAGGTTTTTCAATCAGTTATTTATATGGGGTTTGGGGTTCAAATAGCTTTTAACCTTTAACATGTGAAGTCAATATTAAAAAACTGATTCATGTATTTGCCCTTGTTATCTGTCTGTTAGAATTAGTTTAATGATCTTAAACACTGAAGGCTGACTGAATCTAACATGCAAAAACCAAAATAAAATCCTTTTTTAATACCAATAGCAGTTAAAGTTACTCTGAAATTAGTCTTAATTTCAGATATTTTATACTTCAGCAGTCTTATGGGAACATTGAAGAAGGAAACATTGAATGTGTTCTTTTATAGCTTAAAGTATCTTTTGGATGAGTTTTATGAACCACACAGAATCTCACAAAAACCTTTACAATTAGTGCAACTTTATTGCTTTGGCAATTGAGAAAAAAAAACAATTAAAAAAAGCAATAAAGGAAACAAGTAATTTCTTTACTAATTGTAGTCAAGACTTAAACTTTTCTCACAATCATCTCTACAAATTTCAATATATATTTATGGGAGTTTATACAACAGAATAAAAACATTGTGGGTCATCCTCCAGCTCACTCTAGAGGATTTGTTGACATAAAGTCTATCTAGCAACTTGTTTATGTTCCTTGGCGATCCTTACCTAGTGGAACCTTCACCAAAAACCCCCCACAGAGGGAACCAGAGGAGATTCTGGTCTAGAGGGTTTCCTGATCAGATGAACCTGAAACACCTCAGCTGACTCTTGTTCTGCTTTAAGCTCCCCCTGATGAATAAGTTCCTCACACCGTCTTCCCAAGGCCAAGCCTAATCTCATTTTGGTTGCTTGTATCCAGAATCTCACTCTTTCACTCATGAGCCATATCTTATGACCATAGGTCAGGGTCAGAAGGTACAGAGATTTGTTTAGCACTGGAGATGAAAACAGAAATCAGTCTTATCATTCACTGCTCCTTCACCTTATTTCTAAATAAATCCATTGCAACAAACTACCTCCATTGCCTTGTTACCTAATTAGTAAATTAGGTTAATTTGTCTCTAAAATAACCTTTAGCTGCTTTTTGAACAACACTTTGGTTTTTGAATTTTTCGGGGGAGAAACAAACGACAACAAAGAGAACAAACAACAACCTCAAGTCATCAGCTCTAGATAATGGAACAATATTCCAAGCTTTAGACATTTTATAAAGTACTTTTCAGGCTATAGTCTGTAAATTCACAAAAAAGGTAGAACCTACCAAACCATGACCATCTACCTAAACTATCAGGAAAGATTCAATCAGAGAAGAGGCAAAGAGCTTCATATACGTAAATATGGAGGAGCTGTTTCTCTCTAACGCTCTGAAGGGGAAAGGACAACTACTAGATATGAACTTCACATATCTGGCTTTTACAAAACAGTGGAAGAAAGTCACTGTTTAAACAAAGACATAAGATGTCCAGTGTGTATTTTGACACAAGCCATGAGGGGCAAATATAGCAAGCGTGAACAAAAAGGTTCTTGTCATATGAGTTGATATTAAAGTCTTTCTACTCACAAAGCACTGCATATTACCCTAAGCCACATCCTCAAAGTTAAACATGATGCTGTGAGTATTATTCTATTCTATTCTATTCTATTCTATTCTATTCTATTCTATTCTATTCTATTCTATTATTCAACTAAAACTTTAGCAAACGCGGATTATTCTAACATTGTAAAGTTCCGCACATGATTTGCTTCTATAACTCAAAGACAACCGTTCTAGACATCTATATTCATTTGTGGTGACATAGGCGATTTTAATAGCTGACTCATGTTTTGCTGCTGATAACTTAAAATAGAGGCAGCCATACGTGCTGAATTATCTTCTAATTCCCTGTCACCTTCTGTGCTGCGACACCATCCATCTTTGAAGTGTCAATGAGCCTAGAAATGGCTAACATAAATCTCAAATGCAAGAATCCCTAATCTGTTTTTGCTTATCATTTATATGAAGAGTTCTATGTAGAACCTGAGGGTGACTAATTAGATTCCTTTTGGTTTGTAAAACTCCATCTCAGCCTGTTATGAACATCTCTGTTTTGAGTGCTCCACATAACAGGATGTGGTCAAAAAGACGATAATGCCAATCGCACATGAAACACTGCCCTCAAACACATAAAAGGACACATTTTGTGGTTGAGTTTTGCGTTTCATATTTCATTTTAAAAAGGTTACTTTCTCACTGCTTACAGAAGATGTCCATGTTTGACTCTGTCTCCTGTGGACAGCTTGGTGAATCGCTTGGGTCATTTCACCGCAAGCTTTCACAGTTCAGCTCTGGACTTTCTTTTTCCATGTTCTCTGCCAGATGGTCATGGGGGTCCTCAGATGCTGCACTTCTTGGAAAGGTCAGCTCTTGCTTCAGTCAAATAGTGTGAAAGTGGTGTGTGGGAGTATGTGTTCTGGCCCTTTGTCTTTCTGCACCCTGTTTTGATGTTTTTTAGAGGACACAAATCCAGACATGGTTCACAGCTTTAAAACGATATCCTCCTCTGATTAAAGATTTTAAAGATCAGGGGTATTTTATTAACACATAAAAGTGAAAAGATCATTTGTTTTTACAATTGAGAACATATCTTAATGAGTTTATTCTTATTACCTAATTAATGAAACCCATATATTAGCACAGTAATGGCTTTCTGTGATGTTTTTACCAATAATATGACTCAGCAGGTTGTCCAGTGCAAAGATATGCATTACCAGAATGAAAATCAGCTTTAATTACAGGCTGATGTAGAAACAGAAGGGTTAGGAATCAATGGGAAAAAGTACAGTCAATTAGCACCAAATATTTGTTAGATCTAATCTATGGAGGGTCTAAGAGTGCGCTGATTTAATCCTCACATTCTGAATGGAATAATGGAGCTGGGACCCATACCGTTCACCTTATGTTACATGTGAAAGATGGTTAGATTATTGTGTATAACAAGTTAACTGGAGAGCCTCGTCTATTGTATTTGATACATTATGCAAGAGCTCCCTCTGCTGGTGTAACAGTAGGGATAGTGATCTGAGCGTTTCTTTCTGTATAAACAGAAGAAGACTTTGCACCCCTGTAAAGGTGAGATTGAGAATAAATTTAAAATCAGTTTTCAACACTTGTGTGGAGAAAGATGCTGAAGTCCAAACTGCAATAATGAAGGATCTAATGTGCTAGACCAGCATGTAGCAGCAAAATATCTTTGAAGTGCAAGAATAAGGATAAAGGGGAATAAAATTGAGTGCAGCCGAATGCCATGAGAACTCAACTAACAAGTAAAGTCCACCTGTGTGTCATCTAATCCCAGTATAAATGGAGGTGTTCTGTAAAGGCCTCTGAGGTTTGTTGGAGAACATGAGTGAAAAAACAGCATCATTAAAATCTAGAAATACAGGAGACAAGTCAGGGCGAGAGGTGTGTAAACTGTTCAAAGCAAGTTACTGAAATTCACGTTCTTTAAAGCTGCCTAAAGCACAATCAAAGCTAAAGATCAACATCTGATTCTCTGTACCAGACTCATCCACATCTATCCTTCCTGAGCAGGTAAAAAGAAGAAGAAGAAAGTAGGATAGCCAGAATGATACACAAACAGAAAAACAAACAAACAAAAGCCTTTAACAAGATTTAATACGCATGCACGTCATGGCATGCCTACACTGCATTTAATGTAGTATATAAAACATCCAATTCACTGACTGGACAGAGTTCACAGACCAATAGATTGGGCTAAATATGGAGCAATCCCAAAGAATAACCTGTTAAATATTTCATCAGACTTAGTCTGGAGTTAAATTTCCCATTTATGCAGAGAACCAATCGTGTAGTAACAGACAGAGCCATAATGAATGGCCAACTCTAAGTCCAGACGTAAATCTCACCGAGAATCTTTGGCAGGACTTTAAAATGACTATCTAATCTAATCTCTGCCACAGTAGAGTGGATAAAGTCAGGCTGTTCAACAAGGATCCAAACACCCTGAGCTCCTGTTAATCTATAGCCGAATAGATTGTGGAAGAAGAACGAGGAGTGCAATAACCTTCCAGTCAAAAACATCTTTTATATTTCATTAGATTTCTATATTTCTGATTAGAATAACAAGTAAAACTTAAATGCAATCAACCTCTTTCAAATGGTTAGAAGAAAATACTGTTAAATGTTAACCATGTGTTTCCTATATGATTTTATTGGTCTTTCATCCTTCGAAAAAGTAAGTATCTGCTTTAACACACAAAAAAGGGCTTTAATTAAAGCAACTCTAAATACTGAGAGGAAAGAGTTAGTCAGCTGAAACCTTTGAAAGATCAAAGCATCATTATTAGAAAGCTACTTGATGCTGGAGAGCTGAGAAACAGTTACAGCACAAAGATATAGGTGACTCATTTCTCCTCCTAATAACTGTCTGATAAAATTCACCCACAACAGATAAAAGGGCGACAAAGTCTGAAACTAAATGTCTGGAGCTGGAAAAACTCGAACTTTGCTGCTGTGAAAGTGAACACAGTGCCTGAGGTGGTTATGACCTATCAGGGCTAGACTGCAAAGATTTAGATTGTAGGAAATGGGCAGGAAAAAATGGCATGGGTTAAACGACTGTATTTATGTTCTTTAGTTGTCAATGACAAGCACTTTAAAACATTAGGAAAAGTCTCTTCTTGGTTTTCATTTGGGATTTTTACACATAGAATGAAAAAGAAGGGATGTTTGGTATAATTTATCTTCTCTGGATCAGTGAAAAACTCTTTTTTTTTTCTTAATTTATGTTTATTCAAAGTTAATCAGTCCAGTTCAAAGATCTGTAAACATCCTCACACTGTCTATAGTCTATCTGTAGCCATCCAACTACCGTAAGAATGCTCAATTTTTCTACTTGCATTCTCTACTTCCAACAAAAAACACATTGCTCTTTTTTGTGTGCATGTGTGTCCTTCTTTGTGTCCTTATAGCTCTGGGAATCAATATCCATAAGCAAGATAATAACAGATTTATTTTCAAAAGCAGACCATTATGATTGTTTCCATAGGGTTCCGCTTATGTATGAAATTTTATCGAAAATCGTTTTTATGATAAAATCGTATACAATCGACACACAGACAGAAAGGAATGTGAGAAAGGAAGAAGGGATAAGAATTAAGGTGAGAGAGAGAGATAGTGACAGGGAAAAGGGAGGAGTGGATGAAAAGAGAGAAAAGAGAGAGAAAACAAAACAGCACAGATAAACAACAGAGAAGATCTACAGTATTTCCTTGAAGTCTGCTTCCGGAATTGCATGTGACGAAAGGGAACGAAAATGTAGAACATATCAACAGCAAAAATAAGACAACAGACAACCAAAATAAAGATCAAAATAGCTTCAGACTTTTTTCAAAGCAATATTACATCTCAGACAATTTGACAGTGCTCCTCAATTCCAGACACCAGAACCTCTGTACAGGACTGCATAAACCTAGTGCATGTATATAGATATCTGGTGCATTAGTTGACATTGTAGGCAGATGTCACTGTAAAAACCCATCTTGAACATCCATTGGGCTGTATAGTGTACTCCCATAGGATTTTGTATTGAATCTGTTATAAATGAGGACTTTTAGCCATGTTGAAAGTTCTCTGACAGATTTTAAACCAAAAATTTTGATCAAGGCTAAGTGATAAATCACTGTCTCATTTTCTTGTGGAATGTGATATAGATTCATCTATTTTGAATAAACTCCTTTATATTTTGGACAGCAATTTTGGAGGATTAAGGTTTAGTAAATCCTCTACATTTGGTGGTACCTGCCTCTTTAATCTTAAATCGGTCTTTTATGATATAGTTAATCTGTTTATATTCTAGAAATTTGTTTTTTGAAATCCTATAGTCTGAAATTAAGCTGCAGAATGGGATGACTTTAATTCCTTCAAATAAATGTTCCAAGATCCAGTCAGGAAAGCTTATTATAGATTTGTTTCATTATTTTATCTATTGTTTATTATTCTCAAGGTTGTTAAAGATGGGTATCCGGTTGCATGTTAGTGAGGATCCTGTCATTTTAATAAACTCCCACCAAGCTGTCAAAAATGAGCAAATGATGAGATATTTTTAAAAACTTATATGCCTTTTTATGTTTATGAAAATAATAGATCTGCAACACAAATATTAGATGATAGAGATTCTTCTACATCTGGCCAAGACTCATCTTGTGAACTCTTTTTGTTAACCATTTATAGATGTATTGTAGGAAGTAATAGCCATGTAATAGGAAGTAATCATAGCAGTTTGGAAGATCCAATCCCCCCTTGTCTTTGGTCTTTTGTAGCATTTTTTAAGCTAATACATGGGGGTTTGTCTTTCGAGGGAATTTGGTAATGAAAGAATGTAACGATTTATACCCTTCTGGGGATGGTCCGCTTGGAATTGTTGAAAAAAGGTAACTTATTTTTGAAAATACCAACATCTTTATTGAAGCAACCCTACCAATGGATGATTTCAGTAAGGATTTGCATCTACTGCAAGATCATCTTTAACCTTTTTGGTTTTAATTGTTTAATTTTTGGTTTCCACCCATCCAACCGTTTTCTCCTGCTTGGCTCATCAGGGTTGTGGTTGGGTCGGTGCCTATCTCCGGGCATAACAGGACATCTGTCCGTTTATCTGTCAGTCTGTCGCAGTACAACCATGCACTCACATCTAAGGACAATTGAGTCATGTTTCTGGACAGTGGAACGAGGCCAGAGTACCTGGAGAGAACCCATGCATGCACAGGGAGAACACGCAATGCAGGAATCTATGCTCTATGCAGGAAGACCCCAAGTCAGGACTGAACCCAGAACCTTCTTTCTGCAAAGCAACAGCGCTACCCACCGTGCAGCCTGCATCTTTAGGTTCATTTTATCAAATCAACCAGTTTTGAGGTGACATTGATAGCCAAATCTGTATTTTTTGTATTTTTATTTATTTATTTGTATATTTTTGCTTAAACTGACTGTTTCTAACTTGACACTGTTTGCCCTTTAAGCTGCTGGTAACCTTAATTTCCCGAGGGAGTTTTCCCAAGGGATCAATAAAGTACTGTCTAAGTCTAAGTCTAAGTCTAAGTCTAAATATTTTGTACTTCCTGACCACAGTTTTACATCAGGGGCCTTTTGGAAATTAAAATTGATAAGTAGGACTATGGATTTTGAAAAGTAATCCTTGATTCTTGAGAAAGATTCTAACAATTGAATGACTTGTGAAAGCTAGGTTTACAACATTTTATTTCCCTTTGGGATAAATAAAGTATTTTTGAATTCAATTAAATTGAATTTACAAATGCTGGAGAAAGAGAAATGCATTATCTGCATAGAGACAGAGTTTATGGTTAATGTTTCTGCATTTAATACCTTTAATAACATTGATTTGCCTGATTGCTGCAGCTGCTGGTTTAATAAAGATAGCAAACAGTGAGGGAGAGAGCTAACATCTTTGCCTAGTGAAAAAAAATTTGGTCTGGAATGACTTGATCAAGTACAACCTGTGTTTACTAGAATCCTAGGTAGGCTGTAAAATTATCCACTCCAACTTCGCAGTTCTGAGGGCAACAATCTATCATTATCCCAATATAAACTAGATGCACATACAATGATTTATAAGAGCTGTAATCTGTAAGACTGAATTAATACTTAATTTGGGATAAATAGGGACTTCCCCCATAGACTTCACCTCATCAATAAATACACTAAAAATGATAGAAAGTGAATAGATCAAACCTCACCTTAGTTAGACTCTGGGGGAATCTCCTCAGTGCCCAATAAAGTTTAACCATCATTACAGTCGACTTAGACCATCCATCACCTCTGCTGCCATTACAGTGAAAATGCAATCAGCTTCTATACTCTGAACTGCCAGTGCCTTAAACTCCTCAGGGAGATTTCACCGTCTGTCTAACTGATGCAAAGCTAACCTCCTAGCCTACATGGCAGAGAGTGATCATCCTCCTCTATGCTAACATAACTGATCCAGTAGCTACAGCAGAGGATATTGGAGACTGTAATGTGTTTAATTTGGTGCTATGTGAATCTGAATGCAAGCATATAAAATAAGAGAACTTTAGCTTATAGAAAAGTCCAAAACTCTGTTAGCTGATCCACTGAACAATTACCCAAGGTCCCCTGATGTTGTATTAAATGTACTTAATTCCAGGAAAGCCGCTTAAGTACTATGAGGTTTGCAGCTGAAAAAAATAGTCAACATGCTTGTGAGAGTGGAGGGCAAACTGAAAATTAACACTGAACAGCATGATGAGCGAAAGTGCTTCAATTTTGTCATGCTAAAATACATCTGAATACTAAACAATGCATGCAGCACTGTGTGAAAAAAAATAGTTTTAACCATCCAGTTTTAACCATACTTAAAAATGTAAAAGCCTCCTAGGCAAACCACAAAAAAGGATGAGAGGATTTAAGGAGGATATCATACAGGCTGAATATTTCTGAGCAAAGCAACACCAGCTTACAGGTGAGCGAGTCCTTTTGGTGGCTCTCCTATTCATGTTACACCGTATACTGTGATCCAAAGGGGCGCTACATGTATTTCACCACAGACTTCTTTAGGTTTAGGTATTAGTTTTGTGACCTAAGGTTTAGGTTTGACTCCTTTCATATTAAGGTTAGCAAACAGCATGGTGAGTAGAATCTGCAGCAGCATACTCTTATTATCTTACAACATATTATGGGCCACAGAGTATGGTCTAAAACGAGACTACAAGAGCAACTGATTACAACTTGCAGACTTTCTTTAAGGTGAGGCAGCGCAGCTTCTGCCAAAGCAGGGTGGACTGTGTGCTTTGATGTTGTAAACCAGACGTCCTGTTAGAGCTCATTACAACTAATGATGTTTAAAAGAACAGCGGTCTGTTTTGTGTCATGTACCTTATTTCCAGAGGTGGGTAGAGTACCAAAAGAATTGTAAGAGTAGCACGGCTTCATCATATTTTTACTCAAGTAAAAGGTAGCCATCCAATAAATTACTCGATTAAATTCATTCATGCATTCATTTTTCACCAATATCTTGTATTGATGATGGGAGAGTCTGACTCTGTGCAAAGCCTTCTCCAGCACATCCTAAAGATTCTCAATGGGGTTAAGGTTTGGACTCTGTGGTGGCCAATCCATGTGTGAAAGAGATGTCTCATGCTCCCTGAACCATTTTTTCACAATTTGAGCCCGATGAATCCTGGCATTGTCATCTTGGAATATGCCCGTTCCATTTGGAAAGACAAAATCCATTGATGGAATAACCTGATCATTCAGTATATTCAGGTAGTCAGCTGACCTCATTCTTTGGGCACAATGTTGCTGAACCTAGACCTGACCAACTGC
>JAUZNJ010033778.1:0-13007 GCA_034780135.1 Jordanella pulchra | reverse complement strand
TGTTTTACAGCATGAAATGTCTGAATGAGTGCTCATCCAAGACTGGTGATTCCATACTTTTTGCCAGGGGTTGTACTCAAAAATAATTTCAGTAGATTTATTTTATTTATGATGACAATGGGAAAACATGTTTTCAGTCACCTTTTTAAAGTGATCAAAATGGCAGCAAAATATCTTCTTGTAAACAGTCATGAAGAACAGCTGCACAATTATTCACAGATATAACACTCAAAACGTTGCTTTTTTTTGCACCTGATTTGCACTGATCATCCCCTAAACGCATCTGCTGATCAGTTTTAATCTTTTTGTGCTAAATTCAGTTGAATTATGATTTGGGAAGCAAGAAAACTGTTTACATGAGTTCTACTTGTTGACAATAGATATCAGACTAACCAGGTGACAGAAATTGTATTTAAGCCTCCAATAGCTGATTGTATTAAGGAATGAATTTGGGGATAAATAATAATAATTATTAATTAGTTAATAAATAATATTTTTTTTTTCTTACTCTCAAAAGCTAATATGTAAAACATATATGTGAAAAAACTAGCTCCAATCATAGCTAGCTACATCTAGCTAGCTATTCAGAGATTTTAGTAAAACCGGAAAACTATAAATAAACTCTAAATATAAATTTAATGAATATTTCTATAAATGGAGAAATTTTATTCAGAACACTTATTTATTTTAGTACCTCTTTTTTCCCTCGGGACCATAAGCTTTAAGCTAACAAGATTTGTTCTTTTAGCATCAATAGTAGTAGCTTCAGTTGCTTTGTTGTGCTAATTTTAGATATATTTTTATAATAAAGCAGATTCATTTAAATGTTTTTGGCTAATAAATACAGCCTGTATATGATATGAAAAAAAACAGCTAATAAAAACATTGCAGATTCATTATTTTTCATTCTAGACACAGAAGTATCTGTAGCTACCATTTGTTTAGTGAAGAAAGAACCTTCAAAACACAGAAATAGATAAGTTGTAGTGCGTTTTGTGCATGTGTTATCTAACTGTTCATTTCACAGTCTGACTTAAAAGTCTTGTGGGAGGCTAAAATATTTTACTCAGACTGTCAAAAACTGCTAACACTTGTTAAATTGGTTCGTGTCTGTGATAGACGACAGCAATAAAAACAAAAGTTGCAGGTGTTGAACTTACAGCTGAAAGCAAATACGTAACTGATTATTTCTGATCCATGCGTAGTGTTTCAGTGTTTCTTATTCATGTGGTTCCTACACTGACAGGGCGCAGCAACAAAAGCTGATATAAAAACAGTTGTGGACTTTAATTGTCACGACCCCCCTGGATGACTTGTCTTCTCATGCCTCACGTCCAGTATCAACTCCTCCAAAAGCCACCCACGGCTGAGCTGTGATGTGTGGCTCATTATTTATTTATTTTTGGTTTGTTTATCCCTGGTATACAAGCTGTTACATTGGCAGGCGACAGCAAATGGTGCCGATGCATCAATCACGGCCCCGTCTGTGGGAACGGTGGAGAAATGACACACGGTCGAGGTGGGGAAGGGGGGCTGCTCTAGTACCATGGAGTGAATTGTAAAAAAAAAAAAAAAACCTCATGTTTTTGCCATGTACTATCATTTCAGCAAGAGGGACAAAACAAAAAACAGGCCAACTTATTTTCTTTTTCATATTCCTTTTTTGGAAAAAATTAAAATAAATATCAATAAGCTGAAAATGTTCAGTTTTAGTCTAAATAGTCTGATACCTATTCCTATTTAAACTTGATAGCACTTAAAACTCTTGTGTTACCATCTGCATCAAAGCTTTCTTCTGGATTTCATATTATTTTTGACTATATTTGCTCATCTTTAACACAATCTGACACATCTTAATCAGAATATTTTTTTTTAAATAAATACAACTGCAGAAAATTCTACTTTTATCAGAGAAATTTATTCCTGAAAGGTTGTAAAACCTCTGTCCTGCAGTAAAAAAGCATCTAGAAACCTCCACATACCATGTTGCTATACTCATTCTTTACTCCGCTTTGCTCAGTTTAAAATCGTTAAAACATCTAAAAGTAGGTTTTACTTATGGTCTCTTTAAGCTTAGCTTTTAGCTTAGCATACCACAATGTTGTGCCAAAATATGTTTTGTTGTTGTTCCCCACATTTTAGCTCACAACCTGCCCATAAAATCAAAAAGGGCAAAGGTTTGACTCAAACTGATGAACAATTACCATTTTGAGCTGAACTTAGCTAGAAACACCAAATTAGCGAAAAAACGTTAGCTTAATTCTAATTATGTTCCTACATAGCCTATTTAATGCTATAAAGTCTGGCATTCTTTACTCAAAATCAGTAGTAATTCAACAGTTGACCAAAGATCAAGCTAATAAATAAGACTACAGCAAACATTTGTTAATATTTTTCCCAAGCATGAGAAAATATATGCTTAAAACGATTGTTTTAGCATGGATACGTTAGCTTGTCTCATATTACGCTATTTAGATGTCTATGTTCATGTTACCATTTTTGTTAAGGTGAATATTTGGTCTAGGGGTGAGTTTGGAATATATTTTGGATAAAACATGTTTTTTATTGCCAGACTTTTTCAATATTTTTCTTTAGTATGTTAGAAAGGTTGCCTTCATACTCTCATACTCCTCTCATTTACAACAAATATTTCGGACCAATCGGAAATAACATAAGAGGATGGACACCCTTTAGATTCGCTAGGCAATTTCCCCAAGTTTATTGCTTATAATAATCATGCAGATATACATGGCAAAGTGAAAGAAAGAGGAGAAACAAAACATGCGGAAGTATTGATTTAGGCTTGGACCATGCAAAGTGAGGAGCGAGTCTTCATTGTTTTCCCTGGTGCTAGCCTGTTAATAAAAACAAAACAGCAACAGACTAATCACATGCTACGATCTGGTGGATAGATTTAGCCGATCCAGATGTGCAACAGAAGCAGCTTTTCTTGCTGTTCGTATGGTGCAAATGCTCTCAAGATACAGAGTCAATTGGCTGCTAATCCAATTTCATATGGTGCAAACATGAAACACTTGTGTACTTATGGTGCAATAAGGGCAGATGTCTCTTTGAATTATATGGTGCAACTTGAGTACTGCCTTCAGTTCTCGGCCAAGGCTGTGCCAAAGGCTCCTACTAAATGGACAACTGCTCTTCCTGTCTTGCAGAAGCTATGCAAGTCTCCGAAGCATGGAGATATGCTTAGTGTACACACAGACACACACTCTCTCACAATCACAAATGCACAAACACAGGGTTTTTCTTCTGCAGCAGGGAGATATGTACACAGCCAGACAGTGAAAAGTAGGGTAACAACACGGGATGTACCTCAGTGCTCAAACACACACACACGTTCAATGTCTAATACTCCCTTACCCCTTTATAATTTGGGAACAATATTCTTATGGTGCTATTATGTGAACCGGAAAGATTTTGTATAGTTGATGGTACTCAAGAATCTAGCCAAATATGTTTAGAGAACCTTAGTGTTTTACATTCTGACTGAAATGTGTAAATCTGTAAGAAGTGTAATGTGAAAACAGCAGCACCTTGTGTATGTGTGAAAACGAGCGACACGTTAAAAAAGCTACAATGCCTTATCCGCACCATTGTTGATATCCGGCTCATGGCAAGGTGGTGCTCCTTTCTGTTACACTCTTGAGGTTGATGTGGAAAACAGCACACTGTGTCCGCACTGCAAAACCGACTACGTGCCATTTTGAGAACACAGTCAGCCATTTCCTGTTCGTTTCACAAATTGTGCTTGTGAATTTTTCTTGCATGAATGTTGTAGATTTGAGGACCCAACTGCACACATTTCATGTTAACCAAGAGGATTCGATGGCAATCCTGGGTTAGCAAAGGGAGAAATCACTTTGAGCTCCTGACGCGTTAGCTTTTCCTTCAGCTCGGACTTCTGGTCTTTTGCCCCTCCCCTTTTCCCAATCAGTTTTCAGGTTTTAAGCAGCCAAATCAGGTCTGAACCAACCAAATAATACAGTTTATTTCATACATGGAAGCCTTCATAGACTGTGGAACCATAATCAGTGTGCAGATTTCATCTACACTGGGACTGCAGTCAGGTTTCTATACAAATAAAACAGTTTCTGCTTCATCTATAAAAACCACAGCCTTAGCTACGCCCACTTTGTAAGACATTTGAATCCAGCCATTGCTGGTGTCACTTCTTGTATGGCTCTACGTTAACAGCTATGCAAAGTTACAAACATCAGAACGGCTTTGGGCTTAGAGTACCTTTAAGAAAATACCACATCACTGTTGTTTCAACATTTTTTTTTTGTATCTCAGATGATCAACAGCATCTATTACGTCAGTCTTTCTTAGATCAGCAAAAACTGCCAAAATGCAAAAGCAGTGGTGCCGTGAACCTAAGAAGAGCTTTACTGTCAGAGGATGAGCCAGAAGCTCCTTAAATGCAATGATTAAGTTGGTATTAGAACGTTTCAGGAGCTCTATCAAAGCAGAAGGCTAAAAAAAAAGAATTTATAAATTGCTGTATAAACACTTTTCCTGTCTTTTAATAGGTTAGCAGGGCTAGACATGAGGAAATTAAGTAGTTTTTTTGTGGAAAATTGAGCGCTGAAGTGTTGTCATTTGTCGTTTTTGAATTTATTCTGTTTTAAATAGTGCACGTTAATTAGGATCAAGTGTGTGTAACTCAAAGTAAAGTCACTCCTGATATGTTTAAACCGTATTTCAGGGAAAGTTGACTATCTGGCAATGAAAGTAGGATGCTTTGTAGTTTCCCCCGAATTGGTCAAACTGATGAGATAGCAGGTAATGCTTTCGGTTTCACTTTTAGTCAGCCAACCGGGATGCTAATGTGAGACCTCTTATATTGCATTCACTGCGAACACGGTTAAAGCATCAGAAGTGCCTGGTTTTCATACAGTCTATAGTGGAACAGATGTTTACTTTCAGTGGCTATGAACAGCAGTGGGAAATTCCTGAGTTCCTGGCTGTTTTTGGGGCAGCTGTAACTGGGGGTTCCAAGGGCTACTGCCTGGTTAGCATAGCTAGCCTAGCAGCCAGACTGGCCAGAAAGCAGGGTTTAGAACCACTAAAACAGAATATTAAAAAGTAGGGTCAAAATCTTGATGAACTGACTTCATGGATTATGGTTTTTAGATTAATTTTCTCACTTATAAACATCTTCAAACTTCTCTTTTCCCATCCGTCACAGAAAATAAGGTAAATAAGCCACTCTCTCAATGGCATCTGCCTTTGGGCACAAGAGTTCAGCTAAAGAATAGGGTAGCTGTTCACAATCACATTTTAAACACTTTAAAGTGCTCAATCGTTGAAGTTTAAGTGCTGGATGCCTTATCGTCACTTGAAAAGCATTCGGTCTCAACTGACTATTTAGATACAATGAGTAAAATATATATCTGTTGTTTGTTTCAATGTAATCCTCTCTTGTGGCGTTGATTCATGTTCTGATGTGTTTTAGTTGAAATTTCAGATATTTGAGATGCAGATCTTGGGAAAAAGAAGATCTGTTCAAAGAAATCTGGATTTCAGACTTTTCTACTTTAAGTTGCTAGCTCAGTTTCAATGTCGTCACCATCTAGTGGTGTGGAATGGATATTACAGTATATTTGTTTGCGCTTCTAAAGAGTGTTTATGCAGTTGGTTATTAGGAGTGGAGGGAAAATAGTCTAGTTTAGCTATAGTCTATCTCCTCCTAGATACCAAAGTACTCTGAGGTCATCCGACACCTCAAACCTGGTCCATATTTATTTACCCCAAAAAATCGGGTATTGAATTAGCGAACGAAGTTCTGAGCTAATGCAATGAGCTGATGCTAATTTAAAATCCCTGTTCACTTTAGAGGAAAATTGCATAAAGGAATGTCTGCTAACGAATCTCGTTTTTTTAGTGGGTTATAGCACAAGATTTTTTCTGTCCTACAGCTGACTGATCTACGGATTATTTTAGGTTATTACTCCTGAAAACGCTTGCAAATTTTATCTCACTGCTTATACATTTTGGCTTGATTTTCTCAAACAGATAAAGACATGATTAAATACGTTATGTGCTGAAGACTATCTGAGATGGTATTTACTTATTTTTACCTGAGTGAGCCAACAGATGATTGTTGCTGTTTTTAATCGCTCTAACATGTAAATCTGAAAGGTGTATTAGCCATAATGATACATCTCTGGGTCTTTATTCTGTTTGCGATAATTTACAGATTTCCACAGATATTTTTTTTTATTTTCTGACCAGATCGATTTGTTGGGAGGGGGACAAAACTGCAATGTAACTTTTACACAGAAAGATGAATGCTGCCTCCCGACTGAGGAATGTGTTTTGTATGCTAAAATTTATTTTTGGTTAAACACAGGAAATATTCTGCTATCAGGGTCTGTTACGCATATGCGGGTCACTAATGCCTCATATGTTTTTGTTGTTTCTTTTTCATTTATTTATAAGCCGAAAGTGTTTATGTTTGTTCCAAAGCTGTGAAGGTCTCCGATTATGTAAAGCTCAAGGCTAGAGACCAGTCCGTTTCTGTTCTGAGATCAGTTTCTAACAGACCTGAGTCCAACAGCAACTGAAACCTTTAACTTTTTTTTTTTTTTAAACACACTCAGAATTAATCATGGCATGAAAAGGATTTCAGATGTTTGACTCAGGTTTGGTACTAAAAACACAGGGCAAGGTCGAACTAAATATTCATTTGGATGTATCTAGAAAACTGTAGGCTTTTAATTTTGTAAGGGTCATGCGTTTTTTAATGTTATAGAAATTTGTTGTGCAAAGGTAGCATTTATATTCTCGTGGTTGGCATTTGGATTGTAAATAACTACATCTAGCTCTTCTTAGTCTTATCTATGTTCCATTAGTTTGCGTAAATGGTTCTTTCAAGTGTAACTGATGGTAAATGTTCTTCAAGAATATTCAGAATGTAAGGTTGAAGTAGAAAAAATACGATACAGTTCAATTCAAAACTGTGGTTTCATAGGAAACTGTGCCATCTGTGTTGTATCTAGTATAAGCACACACTGATATTAGAACTGTAAGTGACTTAAAGTGATCAGAAGTGATTAGCCAGACAGCCATAACCAATCATGTCAGTTTGGAAAACACGTTTTCCAAGTCAGAGCTAAAATTTGATGAAACAAGCGTAAAATTGCTAGCTTGTGTACCAATAGGCTAACTAAATACTGAAATATTATCAAGTCTGTCCACATACAGTATTTGTAATGAGAGAATTGAAACACAGGCTTATTAAATTTTCAGCACTCCAGTATAAATTTGTTGAAAATACTAGCTTAGCATTACACCATTAAGTATAAATTTGTTGAAAATATTAGCTTAGCATTAAACCATTAGCTTTTCTCTAACCGAGCTGTTAAATAATTTATTTATTTAATATGCTTACATTTTTGGAATACTCATATTTGGAATGGAAAATATTTAGATACAAACCTACAAAAAACTTCACGTTTGAAAAACAAAAAGATTAGTTTGAAGTGTTAGCTTAGCATAAAACTGTTAGCTTGTCTCTGATCGAGCTGTTAAATCATTTATTTATTAAATATTCCCACATTTTTGGAATACCTATGTTTGGAAAGGAAAAACTTTGGGTACAAGCTAACAGACAACATTTTAAAAAAAGATTAGTTTAAGATGTTAGCTTAGCACAAAATTGCTAAACTGACTCCAAATTATGCAAATTCCTGACTGGATTTTGGATGAAAACCAACAAAAAATAACTACATTGGAACAAAGATGTTTTTGAAATGGTTTGACATCAAATTGTCAGGTTGTCCTGAATTAAGGCATTTAAAAATTTAAAGATGAATGTAATAATATTTATAATATTTGTCACAGGATATTTTGAATTTAAGCAAGCAAACAGTTTGACACTTCAGCAGAAAAATACTGGAAAGATCAACTTAGCAAAAACTCATGATTTAGCTAATTAAAGCTGGCTACATGTTATCAAACTTCCTTATTTTTGGTGAGATTATTTATTCCACTCAACTTGAAGAATAGCAACTTTTAAACCAATAAAAGAGGGGGCTGTCTGGCTGCCATTTTCTGTATTTAGTGTCAGAAAAGATGGCTATCGTCATCAAACTGCTCCTGCGTCAGCACATCAGAACACCATTCAGGAAAATGCTCATTTTCTTAATTTTTCTTTCATTTTCCTTGGTAGATTGGAAGAGTCACATCCATAGATTATGTAAAAAAAAAAATGCCTCTAATTTACAAATGTTTCAGACCAGCCAGAAACAAGATGGTAAAGAGGAGACATTGTGGCGTCTCTGGTTCTTGTCTGCGTTTTCTGAGTCAAGTAGTGTCACGGCATCCTGGGAAGAGTTGAAAAGTATTTTTTGATGGCTCTAAGAGGCCAACGTTAGGAAATATGTTATTTTTGTTACAATACCTCCTGAAAATAAGTCTATTTATCTGTGAAGAGACAAAGATTTACAGTAATGCAGATGACTACGTTGAGATTTTAAACAGAGATGTACAGCTGATTTGAACACGATACAGAGATCTATTGTCAGTATTGAGTTTGATTTTATATATTTGCCATTTTATTACGTTGTAATGTTGTGACTGCAATGGAGAAAAAAAAAATACAAAGGAATACAAATTGATTTTTTCCAAACGTGTGTTGCACTTTTTCCCCCCCCCACTGAAGCCAATGATTATTGCATTTCAAGAAAGCACAACACAGAGATTCTACTTTTAACTCTTATTTATTACGACAAAATCCCTTCTCAGCACAGTTTAATCACAAAGTATTTTCCCCTCCAATAAGCAGTAACAAATGTGCAAAGGTGCTGCTTTGTCATGACATTTTAATACATCTTTGCTGGCCGTAAATACATATAAACTGATTTCTTTGTTTTAAAAATAATCAAAAAACATTTGTAATTAAAGATTTATTGACAGCCCTGGTAAAGATGGACAAAAATAAACTTTTAATTCTGCTACATAGTATTTAAGTATGTTTTATAACTTCAGTACATTTACGCCAGATTACTAATACCCTTTAAACGTTCATTTAAAAAATATACATAACCATAGATTTTTGTAATCATTTCTTTTATAGAAGTCAGCTTATCCACAAGTTCCTTTTTTTCCCCTCAGATACAATTATGTTGTAGCATAGGAGCTTCTTCTTTTTAGCCACCCTCGGTATAAGAGAGACAACAAAACATGTCATTCAAATAAATCAGGAGTAGGCTACACCTGCACGTATCAGAATAATAAGACGAGGTTTAAAATAACTAACAATGCTTTATGAATAAGGCTTTGTGTACAGCTCTACCAGAGGAGTCAACAATTATAGAGGGGGTTGTTTATTTTAAGCTAAAAAGGGAAGAAGTTAAAAAAAAAAATCCTAAAATGAACAATGTAAAATAAAATAAAAAACATATTCTTTCTGCTATTTCAGTAACCTGAGTTCTTCTTCCATGTATCCATGAAGTAAACGATACAATTTTAACACCTACATATTTGGCTAAATGCTGGGCTAATCCATGTACGCCGTACAGCATTAAAAAAAGCTTTAAAATGATTAACATAAAACTTACAACAGATTTTACAACCAGGAATGTATTACTTTGGTTTTAAAAACCCACCAAATCATCTATCCCCTTGGAGATTAATAAGATGCTTATTTATTTTCGAATGAGGAGGAGAAAACCTTTATTTATGCTGTTCAAAGATCTTGACATTAAATTAATTAATTTAAATTTTTTTTATTTGTATGTTTTGGTAAACAATATAAACAATCGGTTTTCTGAACTTTCAGCAGCAACAGTTCACAGCTTTTAATCCCTGCAAAAATAGTCCCCTTCCCCTTAATGAAAGTAACCAAACCTCCATCTTCTTTGGTAATAACTTGCCAAGAATCCCACCCGATTGCTATTTTGATTTCACCTAAGAAAACCATTAGTAGTCATCAATACTAGGTTTACCTCTATTGCAACCATATAAATTCAAATTCAAAATTGTGCTTTGCAGGAAAATAAAAACAGACTGTTTTTTTACCTGATAGGTGTGACAAATCAACCTAAAAACACAAGGTTAATCATGAGCTACTGGCTCCCTCTGGTGGCAAAAATAAAGAACAACAAGGAAATGCACACATTCAGTAACGTTTTAAAACCGGCTCTCATATAAACAGTAGCGTGAAAATCTCAATGCTGGAGCACATGGCATTACGTAAAATCAAACAAACAGTATCCATAGTAACAGCTGCTTTTATACCACTTGTAGAGAGTGGAAGCCTAACCTGAGGGTATGTGTTTTAAAAAGAAAACAAAGCAGAGGTGGAGCTTTCTGTGGTTTAGGGAACCAAGGGTTCGTCATCATCGCAGAGAAAGTCCAGCCTCTGGAAGGGCCTGGGCCCTGCAGTGGAACGGGAGCCCATGCACCTGAAAAGAACTACAGAAAAACAAGTCCTGTTAGTTTTCTGATTAATTAAAGCACTCAAAGCAGAAAAAACTCCAAGAATCTAAGATTGTTCAGACTCACCAGTGATGACACTGAGCAGCAGCAGGACGCCCACCACCAGGCCGATAACCAAGGAGGTTTCCCAGCAGCTCTCACCAGCCAGCAGACACCGAGCGCTGCTCAAAGAGCCGTTGTTGGGCTGTGCCGGAACGGCCAGCAGGCGGCACATGAGCGGGTAAATATCTACGGTCTGCAGGCTCTTCATCCGGACACCTCGGCGAAAGCTGGGGCCCGTCGCTGCCAGGAAGGGGTGCATGCTTGGCAGGGAGTTATTATACCCATGATCACCCACTAAGGTACAGGAGAACAAATAGGCACTGCTCAAGCTTTAGCTTCAACTTCCGTAAAAACAATTCTGCATCCAGAAGCCAAATGTTTTATCCATTCGTATACCAGCTTTCATTGTTAAATCTACTTTGTTGTATGAATCATTAAAACTAAGCTATTTCAAAAAGAATTGCTTAGAAAAAAAGTTTGCTTCCTGGTATGTCACGCATCACTTACGCTTCGGCAGCTTGTTGCCCCGCTCCACAATGGTCCAGCCTTCATCAGCGATCAGTAGGATCGGCTGGATGCGGGGATTGTTCCGATAGTGAAGGCCGTCGGGGATGGATTCCTTCATGTACGCCTTCATGTGGGGATGGCACTTATTCAGTAAGCTGAAGACCTTCTCTGGGTCTGAAGCAAATCGAAACAGACGGCGGGTTATAGGAGAGTCAGAGGGCCAGACGCAACACTGCGTCGCCTGGTTACCTTTTTTGGGGCGGAGCGCAGCGACGGGCGCCAGGTCCACCAGAGTGTAGTTGTTGGGGTGGAGGCAGTCGTCCAGGCGTATGAGGCGGTCGGCGGAGCACTGGGCCATGCCGTGGTCGCTGGTCACTATGAGGTTGATGCGACCCCAGAGGCCGGTCCTCTTCAGCTCGTCCATCAGCAGCCCGATGTTGTCGTCAACCTGGTGGAAGAAAATCATAAAGGAATAATCCTTCCAAATCAAAGAACTTTACATCTATTCTTTACTAGAATAAAAAAAAACATCTGATTCTCAGACATAAACTTCTGGGTGGATATTTTACTTCTTTTCTCTCAGGACTGGCGAGAATCCATTTCTAATCGATCGGCTTCCTGGCGGGGATTTAATTATAGCTAAGATAATCTAACATAAGTGTTTTTAAACTAGATGCTAATGGCTGTTTTTTTAATCCTTATCCTGTCGGAAGCCCTAAATGTGTCCAAGTTTAAACCGTGCGACTCAAACTACCTCCAATTCCAACGAAAGGAGACTTATGATGCTGTTGGGTCAGTAGCCTAAACTTCCACATAAGAGCTGTTGGAAGCGGTGAGAACAATCTGTGCACAGAATATCAACTGTGGTGGTGGCAGCATCATGCTGTGGGGCTGCTTTGCTATTAGTCCTCCTGGTGAATTTTATCTAATGATTCTTATAATGGACTTGGTTTTGTATGAATCATTTTTGCTAATTTATTTGAAGGATCCACTTCTAGCAGCATTTTTATGAGCCAATAAACGTGGCTAAGTTAAACACTACCTCCTTTAGCGCTTTAGCCATTGCTGTTGTGTTTTCAGGACCAAAAGCGTGACCCGACCGATCAGGCTCCTCCCAGTAAAGAGCTGCAAACATCACTCCTGGCTCCTGGTGAAACGGGAAGAAAAACAATGGATGTCAGAAAACAGCAGAAGACTATTCCAGGTTTCTCAGCTCAGGAGATCTTCTTCACCTTCCCGTCTCCTAACATCCAGTTTGTCACGTTCCCCAAGCGCTGCTGAAACGTCACGTTGGGGTTGTAGGGGAAGAAGTGTGTCGGTGTGCGGTTGGTAACATCGGAGCCGGGCCACATGACGGCCGCCGTCTCGTAGCCGGAGTCCAGCGCTGTGAGCCACAGGGGCTGAGCAGAGCTCCACCACATGGGGTCGGTGTCGGTCTGGAGGGTGAAGTTCTTGTGGCTGAAGGGGTCGTACATCCTGCTGGCCAGGATGCCGTGTGACTCTGCGTACAGCCCCGTCACCTGGAGAGGAAACGCCACGCTTTAGTTGTCACTGACAAAGCGCTGTGAGTGGGAATACTTTTTTTTTTTCTGAAACATGCTCACCAGGCTGTAATGGTTAGGAAACGTCTTAGTGACAAAGACATTGGTGAGCTGCTCCACCAGGACCCCCTGGTTATATAGGAGCCTCAGGTTAGGCATGGGAAACCTCTGCAGGTAGTCGGCCCGGAAGCCGTCAAACGACACCAGGAGCAGCGGAAGGGAGTTATTTTCAGCGGCCAAAGCGCCGACGCCCCACAGGAAGCCCAACAGCACTCTGGGAAACATCCTGAAAGCAAAGAGACGAATAAGATGCTATAAAAAAAAATATAGGCATTGTAGTTTCACATCCCCCAAACTTTTACTTTAGTCGTTTTAAAGGAGCTCCCACCCTGGCTCCGCCCTGTTTGACCTGTTGCCCTCTGGAAGGCGCTACAGGCAAATGAGGATCAGGACAAA
>JAUZNJ010033777.1:0-13009 GCA_034780135.1 Jordanella pulchra | reverse complement strand
GTCAGACAAAATGATTTTCTCAAATTTTTTTTCACATTTTGTCCCTCATAGTTGAGGTCTACCTATGATGTCAATTATAGGCCTCTCTCATCTTTTTAAGTGGGAGAACTAATTCATTTTGAAATCTTCCTAAAAAACCGTTTTATTTTATTTGGACAAAGATTGTCTTGTTATTGCATGCTTGTATCCTGCTCTCTTCTGATTGTTGGAACAACAAAATTTACCTCCACAATCTATGCATGTTTGTGGAAGAAGAAAGAGAGATGAGTGGTGGGTTGCTGATGAGCTCATTATGATGAGTTCTGGATGTCAGGCTGAGTTAAACTGATCTACAATCTGACAGCCTGACACCAGCACCATACTTAATGGGGTTGACAGTGCAGCAACCCGGAGAGAAGAATCCCTGCGTGCAGATATGCCCGTCTCCGTGCTTAACCCTGGTTCTGGATCATTCAATGTCTTCCCAGAAACAATGATCAAAAATCCAAGGATTGTTTCTCATAGACTGTTGACAGCTGGAGCTTTTTTGTCTGTTATTTCTTGACAATTGCACAATGCTCGTAGTCTGAGCTGAGGACAAACTTTGGTTTCTGTTTGTGAAACAATAGATGTTGCAAAGAAAGTCTGTGTTTAATAAATGCAGTAAAAATGTTGCTGACTTACCGATTCTCCAGTTTTAAACAATGTAGGAGAAAGGAAGAAAACTACAATGCTAAAAAAAAGGAAAACAAGCCTTTTCAACTTAGTCGGAAGTTAACTGAATGATTTAAAGGTACAAAGGTAATTTATTTTATAACATATTAAACTTGAAAAAAGGTAAATGCTATACATTCTGATTCATCCCTGTAAAATAATAATGGTGTCAACTATCATTACATGTTCTTCCCTAATGCAATTGTTTATTTAAAATCATCATTGCTTAGCTGAACGTTTAAGGCTTTAAAAACTGTTGGGGTTTTATGTAGAAATGCATTGAATAGATTTATGTGGCTCGTTTTTCATTTTTGCTTTGTCAAATGCCAATGCTGACCACCCTGAACAGCATCCAGTTTCTTATTTTAGCTGCCCAGTAGTGGGTGTAAAGCTCTTTCTGATGAACTTGTGACCAGTCAGGAATGATCATAAAAGAACAGAATAGAATAAAATAGAAATACCTTTATAGTCCCATAATTAGGGAAATATGGGTGCGATAGTGGCAAAAATATGTAAACAGAAAAAGACCACATTATACACTAGATTAAATAATTTAAAGTTAAACTATAAAGGAGTAGAGAAAAAAACAACAAATTATTAATAGAAAATGACTTGTATCTTCATGTTTCAGTACATGTTAAGTCTTTGTTTTTTTCCTGTTGAATAAAACATTGTTTTTAAGGCTAAAATATTAGATTTTCCAACTTTATAAACTCTAAATGTTGAAAAGTATATGAAGCGACTGGATTTACTGTTGGGCTTGAATCCATCAAAATACTATTTTTGAGTAACTGGTGGAGCCGCACTTATCAAACGTTTCCTCTCTAAGTCTTTGAGGTTGGAAGGCTTCCTCAATACTGGTATTTTTAACCCAACTGTATTTGAATGCGAGTCTGTGAAGGAGACACAATAATCTTCATTGACTATTTACTGTTTATTTTTTTTGTGTTCAAAACAGTTATTCAACAAACAGGTGTCATGATCATTTCAAACTTCTTTTAGGGTCTTCCAGTGTTTTCCTGAAGAAAAAAACTAAAAAAGCATCTCTGACATAAACTACTCACCAGTCAGAAAGTTTAACTTATGTCCTTGCAGATAAGTCCGTCTTATTCAGCATCAATTGCTCAGATTTATGATGTTAAACAAACATGTCTTTCTGTACTAAGTTAACACCATTTTATCAGATGTCTCTATTAGTATTTCTGGGTTCTCTACCTTTTGCAGCAACATTATTTTTACCTTGAATGAGAATGTCATCCTAATACTTATGTTCCTGGATATGTTTGGCAAATTCTTCATGAAATCCAAGATACAGAACTACTTAAAAATCATTTTTGTTGTAATTCATCAAATTTGATACAAAATATTTCTTTAAATATATTTGCTTTTGCTCTTTAAATAATCAAATAAACTTTTATTTAGGAAAACCTGAATTCTATTTTTTTTTAAGTTAAACATTAGTGACCTCATTAATTGTGGAAAAAAGATCAACATCTTGGCAGAATTTTACTAATTGATGTATTTTAATTGTGTTACACTTATTGCAGATTAAAATCGCAAAGTTCTTAGCAAGATGAAATCAATAAGTAAAACTCTGTCTGTATAAGTTAATCTTGAGGTGTTTTTCAAGAGAGTAACTAGAAACTGTGGAGCCTAGAGACGGAGGTGAGGATTGGGGTGGTATTTGGTGTAACCTCTGCAGAGCACGTTTCTGCCAATCCTGCTCTGCTTGCTAATCAGTGTTTGTTTGTCCTTTATCTTAAACTCTCCTTTTTTAACCGGTCTCCCTCTGTGGAGATACCACTGCTTATCTCCCTGAAACGCCACTCTCTGCAGATCCAGGCTTTTTTTTTCCCTTCAACTCTCACAAGGCTATAAAAAAAAAAAAGAAAAGACCCAGACCTAATTTAGCCATTGATCCAGTGCGACAGAGCTTCAGTGAAGTTTATACGTCCCAAAGACTTCCAGTAAAGGAGGAGGTCCGGAATGGCCGCTGCGGTTTTGTTCTTTGTTTATGTAATAATACTCGTACCATTCGAGCGTTGTTCGTGCATGTTAGTCAGGAATATGGGTCACGCTGCCATCTCTGTTTGAACACAGACTAAACTTGGCAGACTTCTTCAAATGCGAGAGCCAAATACCCCCTCCTTCCACCCAAACTCACTTTCATGTCTGTCATCATGTGATATCTGACACCTTGTCTTTCTGTGCTGAGACTTTCCCGGAAGTCATTCCTCCTGTCCTCCAATGTACACTCCCTGAGAGTTCGCTGTATGTCAACAATCCCCTCAAATTATCGACTGCATGCCCGTGAGCCGCTGCATCTGCACCTTAACGCCATACAGGGGAAGCTGCTGGTATTTCTCTCTCTCAGGACACAGCTGTCACCACAGCTCTGCATGTTTCTGGATGATGATGTTGAATCGTTGGACTGCTTTCCTCGGCCCATCTGCTGCTTTTCATCCCAGTTTTACACAGATGGAAAAAAATCTGTTGCCTCCTGGGGAAGATTTTTTAGAAGGCCGTTTGCTTATAAAGTACGAAGTTGTTACAATCCGTGCTGTAATAAATCACGCAACACCTCCATACAACACTACCAGATGTTGTACAGATGATTTATTACTCTTTACTATATGAATTTTGCAATGGTCTCAAACATTTTGGGATAAACTACAACAGGCATTGAACCTCATACATTCTATGCAGTCCAAAAGTATTCATACCCCTTCAACTCTTCAACATTATGTCTACAAACCCTCATATGTTTTACTGGGATTTTATAGGGTTTTCAATGTTGTTTTACCACTTAAAATGTGACAACCGTGAAGGACGTTTATGTAATGCACCTTTAAGTCTGATAACTATAAATAAAATCCGGTGTAACCAATTGCCTTCAGAAGTCAGTTACATTATCAGTTAATAGCCCACCTGTTGTTTCTGTTGGGAGAAAACCAGCTGTTCTGTGAGGGTCTCAGGTTTATTAGAGCACAAGGCACATCATAAAGACCAGGGAACAGAGCAGACAGGTGAGGGATAAAGCTGTGGATGCATTTAAAGCAAAGTTGGGTAATAAATAATATCCCTAGCTTAAAAAAAAAGATCTCTCAGGATGTGTCATAAAAGCTGCATAGATGAGTAAAAGAAGATGGTATAATGTAAAGGAAGCACAGCTGTAGTTATTGTCAAAGAGCAAAGCTGGCTGTCAATCCAAATACAAAGCAGAAGCAATTATTATGGCCAACCTGTGTGTGGTTCTTTTACAATTAAATGGTTAAAAAAAAGTGCGTATGTATATATGTATGTGTATATATGTATTTATGTATATATGTATGTATGTGTGTATATATATGTATTTATGTATATATGTATGTATGTGTGTATATATGTATGTGTGTATATATGTATGTATGTGTATATGTATGTATGTGTGTATATGTATGTATGTGTGTATATGTATGTATGTGTGTATATATATGTATGTATGTGTATATGTATGTATGTGTGTATATATATGTATGTATGTGTATATGTATGTATGTATGTGTATATATATATGTATGTATATGTCTTTGTATGTATGTGTATGTATATGTATGTGTATATATGTATGTATGTGTATGTCTTTGTATGTATGTGTATGTATATGTATGTATGTGTATGTATATATATGTATGTATGTGTATGTGTATGTATATATATATATATATATATATATATGTATATATATATATATATATGTATGTATGTATATATATATATATATATATGTATGTGTATATATATGTATGTATATATATATGTATGTATATATATATGTATGTATATATATATATATGTATATATATATGTATGTATATATATATTTGTATGTATATATAAAAAAATCAGCAACAACAAAGAAATTTAGCAGTTTATAAGACTTAAGCCTTGACTGACTGGACTTAAAAGGACTTTCCAAATTTTATACTTTAGACTTGAAAATGAAGGTTTATGTTTGCTTTAAATTCAGTTTTAGTGAGCTTAAACTTTTCTGAAAAAGGTTAAAAAGTTCAATCTGATGTTCAAAGCTGGTAGAGACAGACCAGAGAAGACCTGTAATAGTTGCTGTAGAAGTGGGTTGAGCAAGATATTGACTCTAGACCAAATACTAGTGTACACCAACCTGTATTAAAAATATTAATAACACTTATGATTTGTGCTTTTTATTTTAACTTAAGTTGTCCTCTCAGGCTGGTTGAAAGTGTATTTTATGCATTATTCGAGTTTTATTTCTTGCTGATTTTGCTTGTAAAAAAAAAAAAAAGGGAAAATCTATATTTGTGTTTCCTTTCATGTTCTTATCATAGTAAGTTGCTTTTGCAAGCTTTTTCTGTTGTTAAAACTTGTACCTCCTTTCAGTAGAAAATCCGAATATGTAACATGAGGCTTTTAGGGTAGAAGTTCACCGAACCCTGATATTATTCCTGTGCAGTTTAGTCGGAACATTTTTACTTCCTACTGGACGTCGATGCTTGTCCCTCCAGTTTAAACCATTGTCCCCCTCTAAAAGATGTATTGTTTGACTTGGATCTCTCTTCAGCTGTGCTACGCCCATCAGATGCAACCACATGCATCTGAGACAATGGTGAACTTCAAGTAATGGTTGCAGTGGAGAAGGAGTGGTTGGATGTGAAAGTTTAAAGACTGGCTCATCTTTAACAGCCTCCTTTATGTAAGATCATTAAAAGACTTCACTCCTGCAGGAGACTTGTAGCTCACAGGTGAGAGTTTGTTTTATCGACTTCAGAGATGGACCGCTCCTTCTGATAACAGGCTTTGAGATCAGGTTTGATAACATTGTGTTATAGAGACTTGCATGGAAACAATTTGGATATGGTTAAAGAGTGGTTCCCTCTGGCAGTTGCTCAAACACGAAGGTGTATTGTAGCTGGAGCAACTTGGCTTAAATACTTTTTTTTTTTTTATTCCCAAGAACAGTTTTTGATGAAATATTTCTAGTGTCATTTTATTCTTTTTATCTGACTTGATTAAAGGAATTGCTTTGTGGTAATTTTGTCACAACTGCAGCCTTTTTCAACATCCATGTAGAAAGATTTGCAGTAAGTCATTTCGTATGTAGCTGATGGATCTGTGCCGTTTCTCTGCTCTGAGGCCTTTCAGCAGGGTAGACCTTTTCTTTGAAGTTCTGCTGGCTGCATCCCTTTCAGATTCTCTTTTAACTGCTTTTTCAAACGTTGCACATTCAAAGTCTGAAGGGAAACATAATGTTAATACCAGATTTGTACATAGAAACTCATGGTATGACAAATAGTCTATTAGTAGCAGTCCAAATGCAGGTCCACAGCATCCTCTACCAAACAGAACAAAGGGCAGAAGTACTTTTCCTCAAAAGCTTCTTTTTTTATTTGTGCATTTTGTGTTTCAATTCACTGTGTTTTTGAAGAATATTCATGTTTTTCTTAAAAAGGCTTGTAATTGTGTCTTATCCTGTCTCTGTTAACGTATCACTTTGTGGTCATCTTGTAGGCAAACTTTGTTCACCAGAGTTTAAAATGCACATGGCCAAGTTCCCAGCAAGCCCGTAGCATCACAAATACACCATCAGGGGCGTGCAGGTGGCGCAGCGGTTAGCGCGCACGACCCTTGTTCAGAGGCATTAGTCCTCGACGCGGGTGACCCAGGTTCGATTCCGGATGGTGGTCCTTTCCCGCATGTCTCTCCCCCTCTCTCATACCCCCTTTCCTGTCAACTTATTGTCTGAAAAATAAGCCACTAGTGCCATTAAAAAAAAAAACAAATACAAGCATTCATTTTTTGCTTTTACATTAGATTCAACTAGAGTTTTTAAACAGCTCTGCTATAGGTTCAGTTGCAGTTATTGTTCGAGAATCAGTGTTTTAAAAGCTATATAATCTAATGATGATTCTACATCAACTCCTTGGTGCTTCATTGTTGTCATGCCAGGCAAACATATGTTTTCCTCTACTGTATTCATTGTTTATATTGTACTTCTTCCTTTCTTTCTACCTTCTTTACCTGTGGGGCAGCACTAGACTGACCTGTCATATGGCTGTAAAACATAGCCAGATATCAGCCTTTCATATCAGCTCACATTGATAATTATTGATGCGATTTTTTTACCTTCTTCAAATAAGGACAAGGGGAAAAAGCCTGAGTTTGAATTGTAACTCTGACCCAATTTAAACATAACAGCTTTACCACCAACTTTGCTTAGTTTGGCAGTGAGAGGAGAGGCTGTTTTATACGTCCCCCGATCTAATGACATACACGACTGTGAAGTTATCCACTCATACTGAAGCATCATGACCAGGGAAATAAAAAGCTTTCTCCATGTTGAGCCTGATCGTTTTACAACATAATAATTTACGTCGAGTCATTATTGTCTCAACATCACATTCTTCCACAAGGCTAAGTGGTTGCTGTGGCATACGCTTAATGAATGGAAAAAAGCTATAAAATGTTAACGGCTGCTCAGTCGTAATCCTCTTGTCATTTACTTTCCTCTCTCTCTCTCTCTGTTTTTCCTCTATTTTTTTAGTTCTGTCTATTCAGGCCTTTTCATTCCAGTTCACCAAGGAGCCCAAGTCCCAGGATGCTTTGCACGGGCGCAGCGCCATGCTGCGGTGCGAAGTCAGCGATCCGACAAACATCACATACGTTTGGTTAAAAGACAACAACCGTCTGACAAACACAGAGAGGCGCTTTCAAGAAGGGAGCAACCTGAAGTTCATCGCGGTGGATCGACAGCTGGATGCAGGAAACTTCAGCTGCCGGGCAGAAAATCGTGCAGCTGGAGAACTTCTGGTTTCCACCACAGCCTCCTTCAATATTAAATGTGAGTTTTTTTACTTTTAATATTTAGCTTATTGAAATGAATGTCATCTCTAATGTTTAGGGTTTCACATGCAAAAGGATTTGAACCTTTTTTTGTGATGCGTCTATTAGCTGGATAATTTTGCTAATTCTTTTCTTTAAAAAGAAAAAGAAAGAAAACCTCTAGCATAGTTGCATTTGAAAGCAAGCAGCAATTCTACAGCATTGGCAGAGGTTTTTAATTGGATTTACATTTTTTACTTTGACTAGGCCATTCTAGCAGATTAATTTAGACTTTTCAATAAAATCTCTGGTAATAAGTTTAGGCTCGCTGTCCTTTTGGGAAGTGAACCTTCTCACCATTTAGTTTAATAGATCTTCTCACCAGTTTCTTATAGAAAAGTATCAAACATGATCTCACCTTACCATGTCTCACCATGGGGATGATGTTTTTTTTTTTTTGTTGTTTTTTTTGGGGGGGTTTTTTTAACCTCAAGGGACTTTTTGCTTGATGATCAGAAATTCAGATTTTGATCTCATCTCACTTGAACATTTTCCTTCTCACATTTGCCATTTCCACTGCATCTTATACAAAATGTATATTTTTAATGTGGCACCAGGGTGAAGCATTTAGTGTCTGGTTTAAAAAAATAAATAAAAAAGTTGAACAAAAAAACAGCATATTAGATGACGGATTTTATGAGCTAGAGGAATGTTTCCACCTTGTTGGCTTGTTCTTTCTGGCTTTCTTTCTTTCTACTGGAAACTAGATACATGCGCCACCAACCATGTGTTTCTCGTTGCTTGTTTTCCTCCCTGTTGTGTAACACTGTCTTTTCCCATATCCTTTCAAAAGGCTTTTGTCGAGAACTAACTGGCGAGTGCAACTCACCTTCTGGCTATATAATTATTTAGGTTTAGTTCATTACGGCCCCTTTCTGCTCAGGCTCTTTCACTCTGCTGCTTTGTAAACTTTTTGTCCCTTTTTAGACAAGAGGCACAGCAGCCTCTTAATTTAGTTTAACCTCATAACCGAACATGAGTGGCTCTCCTTGTTTCAGAAGATGTCGGGGGAATTCAACCAGGCTCTGTGTGGGATAAATAACAGTGAGCCCTCAGGTACCAGTTGTTGCTGAAAAGCCTTTTGTTTGTCTGAATCTTTGCAGAGATAGCAGCAAAAGGAATAAAAAAAAAAAAGCAAACACGATGAAAAATGTCTCCATCTGGAACCATGTTCTCCTCTTTGGTTACTTTCAGGAGGTTTTCCTTTGCAGTGATGATACTTGCTCAAAAACTGATTAAAGAAACAGATGCGAGTCCAGACCTCCCTCTCTTTGCATGCTGGAGAAACAAACTGAGTCCTTTCTTTTCTTCTTTTTTTTTTGTTTTGTTTTGAAGACCATCTTTACATGCTTGGTTTTACTCGGAGAATAGAGGTTTTGAATTTGAAGATGGCAGCAGATGATCCTTTGTGTCATAAAATGCTAACTGACACATTGCAACAGCTTAAAATCATAAAGGAACAAGTTAGACAGGAAGTACCAGTTCTTCTCCAGAATAAACTGCATTTGTCTGCCAGGTGGTTAACATTATTCCCACGCACTAAAAAGAAGCCTTTCTTAATAATAAAAGGCCTTTATGTAGAATGTATCTTGAAATGTGTTTATATAAAAGCAGGTGTTTCTTTTGCTACATGTTGCAAAGTGTCATAACAGTTTAAAAAGCACTGGGAAAAGTCTAAAACATACTTCATGTTAATATACTGAAGGCCTGCAGGATAGCATTCTTTTTTTTCTTTTGTTTGTTTTGGGCTTTTTATTATTCATCATTACAATGTCCCCACCCCTGTATAAGCTTTAGCATTTTGTCCATTAAAGATTAAGTTGCATCAAGTCAAAGTTATAATTTACAGTGCAGAATCCCTGTACATCTAATGGCTTGTTTGCACGTCCCACGTTGTGCTGTTTCACATCTTGACCAGGGTATCAAAATCTCAAAGGATTTCTTTCCTGCTAAAATAAAGCTTGAATTACAAAAGGCTTGTATTGAACTCCATCAAATATTGCAAACCACGCAGTCCTTGTGTGGTATTTTCTTTACAGTAATATCACAAAGACTATTCCAAATTTCATAAACTGTACGACTCCAGCTCTTAAAAATGTGCAACCTGTTGTTGAATGATGTAGCATTATTATTTTATGCGTTAGTAATATGATTGCCTGGAGGCGGTGATTATTATTGATCTTGTATTTTTATGATGCAGATTTAGATGTTGTTTCCTGTGAAAAATCTCCTCAAACTTAAATAACATGTTTTTTTCCTTAGCGGTGAAACTTTGCCCAAATTGTTTGTAGCTTGAAGTAACTAGTGTATCAAAATGTCAACCAACAAACTGCAAGACGGCGTTCAGTTTATCCCCAGAAAATTATTAGCATGATTTTTTTTTTTTTTACAGCAAAAAATGTAACGCCCACAGGATATACAGTTGAGCAAAAGCGTCATATCTCTTATCTTTGACTTTTTAAGATTATGTAAAGATATGTGATATATTATTAAAAAATTGACAGAATAGTGTAATTCTGTCCATTTACGATAAGAAGTGTTAGGAAGTGATTCCAACTGATGTTCGGAATAATGTAGAAGTTTTTTGACAAAAGATTTTTGTTTGAACCGGACTTTCTGCAGGACGCCTTTAATATGCTTACATTACCTAGAACAGGAAAAGTATTGTAATTTGCAATGTGTCACTTTAGCTTAAGATTGGTGGTTATTCAATTTGTTTATCTAATTAATTTATTTATTAAAGATACATTTGTTTCCACACAGTAACGTTAGGTCTTAGTCCAGCTCACAGTGATTTTTATGCTTAGGAATTGGCTGAAAAGGTATGCTAACATTAGCGTGTTTGCTCTTTGTTTTATTATGACTTGTTGATCATTTCCATGTTGTTAGCAGAAATGATATATTCTACAGTTTCATCAACATAAGCTATAAAATTAAACGGCAACATTTGCAGCTGTCTGAGCGCAGCGTGCGGAGAGGTTGACATCACACAGACAGGAAACTTTAACGGTCAATACAGTTTCTCTTTAATTCTCAATGTAATTTCAAAAGTTGAAAAAATAAGAAATCATATTTGTTATATCAGCAAGTTTTGCATGCAAAGCCATCATTCTAACCATCATTTTGAAAAAAGGATATGATGCATTTTAGCTGTGATTTTAAGAAATTGGCTTTTAAACCCAGTTTACACTTGGTATCCCGTAAGTATTCATAGCAGAGATCAGAACTGGAATTTAATCAGGGTATTAATATAAAAATGCTTTAACTAGAGATATGCAAAAATAATGTGAACAATCAGTGTTAAAGTTATAAAAGTACTGCTTGTTTTGGTTTTGGTGACGAACAGGCTGTTAGTATCGATAGAAGCATTCAGTGGCTTTTCCTTTAAAAATATCTACATTGTTTTGCTGATACTTTTCAGCAATATCTGTCAACAAGTATTAGAAAAGCTTGTTATTATTATTGACAGTCATCAGACCTTTTCTTTTTGCTCTTACACCTATATGCAAAGTAATATTTTATTCCTTAATATTACTGGAAAAGTTCCAGGTAAACACTGGGTGTTTTAGAAGAAAATAAAATTGAAAGACTCCACTGTTATAAAATGTAGGATTACCTTTCTGGAAGTAGAAGCCATTCAATCCGATCATGGTTTTATGCTACAAGTTGTCACCATCTCTGTAGGAGGATCCAACCATGTTTTGACAGATTGTCCCATATTTACACAACATGCATTAATCGGACGATAGAGCTCTGTACAGCTTTAATGTTTGCCCCTTTGGCTTTTCTCCAGCATGTATTCACTGATGCGTACGCAAGTTTGCGTGCATGGCAGTAAATGTGGGTTGTAAGGACGGGTGGGGGTGCTCCTCATCCACTGTATGTGGACCTGAAGTGCTGCCCATCCCCCACAGAGCAGTGAGAGTTAATTCATCTCCCCTTCATTGGTGGGTGGGCTAATCCTTGGGGTAGAGTTATTGAAGAGAAATGATCCCCCCTCTGTTTTCTCTAATAGAGGTTTTAGCCCCTGTCTTCAACCCTTTTGTCCTGTTCGGTCACTGGTCCTCAACAGAGGCCCCGGGCTCATGCTTCTCTCGGTCAGCAGCACATTAGTTGTTCCTTGAGGCAAAACTTTGCGTGCATCTCTGACAAATGCTAAACACTGAAATAATGTGAGCAATCAGATGCCTTTTTTAGATTCAGATCTGAAAGTCAATCCCTGTTTGCACATGAGGGCATCATCTTTGCTTAGGTGATTCAGCAAATTTTCTTAACTTTTCCAAGCAGAAGCCACCAGTCCAGCTCCACTTTTTCCAGTTTATAGATCATAATGATGGGTTTTTTTGCTCAGATTTTAGCAGAGCTCTCCCTAAATTCTAAAGCTCTACACAAGGACTCCCGTCAGACACAGTTGATAAAATTAGATCCCTCTGAGCAGCTGGTTAAGATTACTCAGGGTGTGTTAATGTTTACGGTATAAGAACGATCCCGACACATATGGCTCTGTCAGTCAAATCCTGCCCACTTCCTCTCAAGGTAACAACGCTCACACAATGTTTCACTGTTGCAGAGACCCTTTGCCATGGCAACAAATCGCCTCTCTGGGCAAAAAGAGCCGTCATTCAACTGAATGGTGACTTTATGAATGAGCGACACATCTGCCTCACTAATATCCCATGTAGATGGCGCTTCCTGTTCTGCCTTCCAACATAATAATTATACGCCCCTAATTATGGCGTTAGCGGGCAGGCCCGCTCCAACAGTTAGTCATGCATTCTGAGAGGATTATAAGAAGCCCCCCCCCCCTTCTAAAAGATTATGAAAGAGTACCTTCTGTTTGCAGATCTGACAGCTGGAGAAATTTGAGCTGTGAGTGGAGCTGGGTTGGGGGTTGGAGGGTTATGTGAAAATTAAGTGACAAGCAGAAGAAACGATGTTGCTGCCAAAAGGAAATGTATACTGTAATGTTAAGGCCAGATGAGACCAAAAGTATGAAAAACCATTTAAAAACGTTAATCAGTACAACCTAGTGGTGCTGATTTTTTTTTCTGTAGAGAAGAGAAAGTTTTACAACTGGTTGGTAAGAACTTGAGCTGTTTGATAAATAACATTCAACCAGAAACTACATAAAAGAACGCAAACTGGTAAAGGGATGCTTATGAAAATCTTAGGTTTTATCCTTTAAAAGGCCACCCAAGCTGCCTCAGAGTAGCCTAAAAGGTGTCATAGCTGTTAGAAGTTCTGTTCATGTGAATTTTTATTCTTTGATTTTTAATTTTCTTTTTTTCATTAGTTAGTTGTTTTAGCATAATCATAATCAGTTTGGATTTAATGTAAAAGATCACGTAAGGCAGTCCACACTTCCGAAAGGGGTAAGAATGTTATACAAGGTTTACATATGTCCTTTGGAAATGTATAT
>JAUZNJ010033776.1:0-13009 GCA_034780135.1 Jordanella pulchra | reverse complement strand
CTTTCTTTCTTTCTTTCTTTCTTTCTTTCTTTCTTTCTTTCTTTCTTTCTTTCTTTCTTTCTTTCTTTCTTTCCTTCACTAATTGGAGTAATTTTCTTTTGGGTGGTGGGCTGTATTGAAGCCAATATTTATTCTTACAATAAAGATCCTCCTAAATTATCAGTAAGGTATTAAAAGTCCATTACTCTGGTTGTTAAGTGGTTTTCAGTTTCTTTATCAGCAGCAGCCTGCAAAAGGTGAAGCAGCAGCTAAATTTCAAAACATTTTTTTTTTGCATGCACTGTGGGAGAGCCCCTGAAGCGTGGCGACTAGCAGCTAATTTGGTAAACTCTGGGTTGTTGTGCGTTTGTCTTTCTCTCTCCTCTATTATCCTCTCAATCCTCTGTTTATCTGATTGCTCTGAGAGAAGGACAGCAGACAGCACAGCTCATTTGGTGGTTCTGCTTTGACCTGTGAAGGTTTAGGGTACACTTCCTGCTGAATTTTATTTACTTTTAATTGCATAAAGATTTGCTTCATTTTTCTGTTGTTCAGTCTTGTGATCTGCTTTAATCATGATTTAGACTAATTGCAGCTCTGAAGAAATTATTCAACTCCCTGTTTCATTGATGAGAACCCACCCTCTTCTACTCAAATGCTTGCATTAACACACCACACTCTACCTACACACATACTATGAGGATGATTTCTATTCAGCAGATTCAGATTGGGGAATTACGAGAAGGAGAAGAGTTAGCTGTCTAAGAAATAAGATAAAACGAACAATCCTGTCTGTGGATTTTCACCCTTTCCCACCCTCTGTGGGAGGTAAACAGGTGTCCTGTCATCCATGTTTGCTTATGTCCAAAGGAATCTTTTCTTCTGATAAATCTGTCACCTGTTATGTATTTTTTATTCAGAGAATATGAACGACAGATAGGTGAATCATGACTTAAATAAGATCTGGCTTAGCAGATTTGGTTATTTCTTTAGCTTTTCAGTTTTATTGTACACATTTATACCCAAACAGGTTTATTATATTTGACTTAAATTGCAAATCTGTCATCTCTCCATGTAGAATCACAGGAACATAAATCTTTGCCATATTTTGTGTGGGCACAAAGAAGGTTGTCTTTTCCACAACAGGATGCCTTCTGGGGAAACACTTTCCACAACAAAAGATGTGGATTTTTTAAGTCAGGGTTACTGCTTACTCTGCCTCTCCAAATCCGTCTTTCACCGTGGTCTTTATCAGGATCTCAGCTGCAGTTTGCATGGTCCTGTTGCATGGTTATAACTGTAGTGCATCAAAGGCTCTAATTTAATCAAATCTCCTATCTGTACTGCTTATCCTTACTTCATTCCCTCTAATGTCGTTTACATATTCTACTGATATTAATATAATGTGAAAGATGGAAATTGAAGACAAAGCTCTTGTTTGCTCTCTGAACTTGGCCAGTGAAGTTGATTCAGATTCTTAATTTAATTTAAATCCCTAAACAATGAATAAAAATTAAACGCTCCTTTTCCTCATTTAGGTTTTGGTTGGAGGAAAACACATGGAGATGCATTTACATTAAAACCAAGAATCAGTGAGTAGTCAATCAGGAAGAAAGACAGTACTGGTTGCTGCAGCCTCTGACCTGTTTAAACTATGACTGAGTTGAACAGCCATTTGTACAGTGACTTTTTTCTGAAAAGTTGCCTTTTTGAAACATAAGTGCTATGTGAATCTGACTTAATAATGTAACAAACAACTTTTATAATGAACAAATAACTCTTATAATGAGCTATATGCTGTGTTTGATTTCATGGGCTGCGTCATCTAAGGACCCGATCTATCTGGACTGGGTCCTTCTATGGCCGTGAAAATAAGGAGGCTGGAAGAGTTTTTGCTGTTGATTCAAACAGGTCCAGCCTTCTCAGCCTTTCACTGCCCCTGACTCAGTGTACACTCCGTCGCCTAGCAACCGTGACAGTTGATACAAAAATCAGGCAAAAAATAGATGCAGAACTTCTAACTTCTGTTCTGCTGGCTAATTTTATTGTTGAGGAGCTTCAGCAGCAGAACCGTGGTCACAGACATCAGATCTGTTGTTCACACACAGCACAGAAATTGGAATCTGTGCTTAACTATCAGCCAACACCATTAACACAGTCACAGAACAAACCCTCTCAATAAACCAAACATTACCGCCAAATATCTGACTCCATAACTTAAAAAAATATATATTTTCATTTATTTCAGATGGAATTATTACAATTACAATATTGTAACAGTTCGTTACAATATTCACCACTGGTGATTTTGCCATTTTCCCTTTTCTCTGGGCACGAATGAGCCAGCTTGCTTGGACTTGCAATGAACCACAGGAAAACCAAGGCTAGGATACACAGGACCCTTCTTTAAAACATAAACAATCTAAAAAATAAATCTTGTGTTAATGGACATTTCTGATGTCTTAAAACATAAAACAAAAAAAAACAAAGAAAAATTATTATTTTTTCCCTTTTCATAAGTGGTGGTGGTGGGAGAGGGGCTCCGTGTGTTCCTTCCTCATCTCATCCGAGCCACTTACAGGTTGACCAGTTCTTGACTCCCCGCAACTATGACTAAACAGAGTTTTCCAGAATAGGAGACAGAAGTGACATTGATAAGGCTGTTGAAGGATACAGAGCAATGGAAGCGCAGATAAGAGTGGCAGAAAAGTTAAACAAACAAACAAACAAATATAGCCTATATAAAACACAGATCTCTGTGCTTTTTTTTCCTCATTAAAAAAGGGGTACCTAAAACTTTGTCTGCATATGCATATACTACCTTATACATATAAAACATCTCAATATTTACCACACTATCACGCTTGTAGTATTTTCCAATATCATGCAGCCTGCGATAGACTTTCAGATTCGAATCCACTCCTGCTCATCCTTTTCATGTAGGTCAGTAAGTATAGATAAACCTTTTTAATTGTAAAATAGATCTCTCCATCCCTGTTCTCTTTTTGTGGTTCAGTTAGACTCTTTGTGTTTTATTTATTTGTTTCAGTTTTTCTAAATTGATCTTTTTAATACCACAAGGCACCAAACAATATATATTTTTCTTTTTTTTCCAGTAATATTAATAGCCTATGTAACACATGGACACAGACTGATCTAGAAACACCAGCTGAAACAGCCTTCAGTGAGGGTCCTACTACAGTAGATGTCTCTCTGAGCATGTTTTGCTATGACGGCACACAATTGGCAGCCAAGCGAGTATTCCCAGCCACATTGTTGCAGCTGGTACCACGCCGCTCCACTTTACCCCTCTGCTGCTGTGCCAGAGCACACATGGACACCACCAGCCCAGCAGCCCCCATCTCCATTGTAAAAAAAAAAACTGTCTTTTAAATGGAACGCTGCACAGTCTCTCCAGGTGGAGCAATGATTCAGGATATGTACAGCACAGCTGAGAGCTGCAGGTGCAGGTGCAAAGGATTTTTTTCTCTGTTCTCACCCCCCCCGACTGAGATTCCATCTCCATTTCGTTCCTGTTTTGGTTTTGATGCATATCAGTTTTAAATGAGCTTTTTATATGCTATGCTTCACAATACAATGTGATCAATTGCTTACATGGAATAATATGATTAAGCTTAATGCTTTCAAGTTTCTATTTCCCTGGAGTTTGTAATGTAATTTGGTCACATCACTCATCAGGTGGGCATTAATAGCCATTCACCCTTCCTGGGTGTGTCTGTCATAAGATTTGCTGTTGTTGACATATATAGGTGCCGTAATCAGCAGACTTTTTTGAGTTTTAGTTGAGTTGAAGCTCCAAGAGGTGCAGAGAAAGATGGATGGAGAGATAGGAGATCATGGCTGGTAGGAAAAAAGGTGGGATGTTTGAGAACAGAGAGTTGCTTTAGTGTGCTATAAGACAAAACGCTACCAAAATCCGCCTGCCACATAAACACACACACAAAATATAGGCAAACATATTAAATACACTTTTATTACTTCTGTGCACTTTCATTGAAGCTTTTCTACTCAGATCTGAAGCTGGTTCTTTGACTTCCATCTATTAAAAAAAAGAAGATCTGACAACTTCATTTATGTCAGAGCCATCTGTTAATGAGGGTAACAGCACCGGGTAGGAGAACGGGCATCACACACATATTCAGACACAAAGCTCTTTTTATGTCTTTGTTGAGTCATCTCTAATGATACATATTACCAGATATATTTGTCACTCATTAAGAGCTTCCATGTCTGTGTCCTTTGCAGAGGATAATGAGGGAATGCTCAATATGCATACACTTTCCTTGGGCTCTCTTCTTTATGAGCCTTACAGATGGAGCCTGCCATGTCCATCTCTGGTTACAATCAATTATCCTTTCTAAAGCAGACCAGAAACTCACCTTGCGATTTTCTTTCTTTCAAGAAAGTTTCTACATACGAGTGTCCTTTCAGACCTGCCATCACTGTGCCATCCACCCCCGATTCAGTGCTGTCCTTTTATAACAGAGTCTTGTTAAAGAAAGACACTTTGACAAGCTACAAAGTCTAATGATGACACTAATGAGGAATGCCAGTCATCAATGAAGTATTGTTTCTTGCTTTCTCTTGTTACCCTCTCCTTGCTCCCACCTCCCCTTCCTCTCATATGTTTCCCCATTTCTCATCTCCTCTCTGAGTGTTGTTTGGCGCTTCATGTAAAATAGTCAAGCTGCTCTAATAAGGAGTTTGATCTCTGAAACAATGCAGAGCAATATTTTTAACAACCAAATGCACAAGAACAAGCAACGGTTTAAGTAAAAGGGATCCCAATGGCATCATGGGCCATGCAGTGTAAATGTTCTGTTGTTGTATTACCATGACTCTAATGATGAGTTGGAAAATACTCTTTCTGGTATTGGGCTATGAGATTTGAGTTGCCCTCGCGTTCCACTTATCTGTGCTGTTTCCAGTGAGAATCCACACACACCTCAGTGTGTGGTGTTAGAGTGCTCTGTGGAGGGTTTTCTCTTTTTGTGGACTCTGCTGTTATTGACAGAAGACTCTAAAAGCTTCCAGTAAATAAAATCCATGTGTGGGCATACCCACTCAACCAGAAAAAACACACAGTTGCTCCCCCTCACACATACTCACAGACAAGCATACATGTTCACAAGATTTCGACTCTGTCTTAACTCATAATGCCAGAGATTGTAACAGAGTTTTTATTTATCATGTGCTCCTGTGTGACTCTGGCTGAGCAGTGCTGCAGTGTGACGGGTCTGGTAGGTCAAACGCTATCTAAACTCTACTGAACAAGGGTGTGACCTTTGAAGAAAACGGTCTTCTTCAATCTTTTTTCCCTCAACGCTGCTGCTTCACTCTCCAGGGGAGCAGAGGGGAGATGAGGTGCGAAGCTACTGAGAGCTGTAATTAAAGTAAAGATGTCCCCTTCGCGCTCCATTAGAATCTGCCTGCATTTAATATAAGTGCACTAATTATGCAAAACACCAACGGACGTGTGTGTTTTAATGGTAAAATCTGGAAAGAACCAGTGGAAAAAAGTCTCTGTCCTCAGAGGGTCGATTAATGCCTCATTTGGGAGTGAAAAGACCAAGGAACCGTACGCCTTCAGCATGCATGTGTGAAGGACACAACAATACTGTTCATCACGTTTTCATCTCAGTTTGCTCTAATGCCAGTATGATGGTCAGACAAGCAGATAAACAAGCATACAAATAAATGGGTTACAGTCAGGCAAAGAGCCATCCACAGACAAGAAACAAGGGAGGCTGATTTGCTCCTTAAATACACAACTAGAATCTAAAGCCAAACACTTCTCATCACCCATCAGCTACTATAAAACCAGCATTAGCACATTAATTATTTTTAGGTGTTATTCATTTATTCTTGTCTTTAACAAACTCATCAACATACAACATGTCATCCCCTCTCTAATCTCTTGCTCCAGCACACAATCTCTTCCACCATTCTGCAGGACTGAAGCATGATTTTCTTTTTACAGCATGATTGTGATAGTTCCTCTATTTTCATAAAGTGTGTGAAGTCCCCACTCACACAGTGGGACTATTTAAAGGCTGGTACAGCAAGGTGCTTTTTCTTCCCTGATAGTAGGAGACGATGATACTCTAAGTTACATTATCCTCTCAGTAAATAGCTCTTAGTTGCTGTGCTTGTGTTTGTGTGTTCAGCTATGCTAATAGATGTGTTACAAATGATTCTTGACCGAATAAGAACCACTTACCGCAGGTCAGTGAGTGGCTGGCTTTGTATCGCCGACTATGCTGCTACTTGTACCCACAGGGTCAGGAGTGATGATGGTGATTTCTGTCTGTTGCATTTAATCTATTTTTCATGAGACTGTTGGGAGAAAACTTTCTTCTTGCTGTGTTTTTGCCGACACTTCTTGTAATTGCAGCCATCACAGGGAAACTTAACATCAAGGTAAGAAGTCAGAGTTAAAAATCAGATGCTGACCAATATTCTGTGCAGTTGGGTTGGTGGTGTGATCTCCCTATATAAGGTAAAGCAATAATTTGGGTTATGCAATTCTCCCCCTCATTTGCGCTTCTCGAACTGAACGGAGCAGTAGGGAATTAAAACAAACAGTGTTAACAGTTATCTGGTGGACTCAATAAATACTTCAGGGCAAGATGAATTTTAAACTGACCAAGCCACAGTTTGGCTATAAACAACAAAAATATAGACCAATATCTTATTTTACTGGTTTGGTTTGTACACCTCTTTGTTTTATAAACATTGTATTAGAGTTTTAATAACGCATAGATATCTCTGCATCTCGACTGTCAGCCTTTATCTCGTTTGATAAATGACCCACTGTGGGCTTATCTTAGCAATCTCTATGAATAAGTCTACTTCTGGCTCAGTCAACCTTTTCCATGCTGAAGATGAACAGGTGAAAAGTAGGAGCATTAATGTCTTTACTATGGGATGTCAGTAACTCCTACTCCTAGCAGCTGGTCCAAATCGTGGGGCAGTCTATTAAAGATACCCCACACTAAGGTTCTGGTGTTAACGAAAAAAACAAAACAAAAAACAACACATCATTTCTATAACAGGTGGGTCTAACCGTACATCACAATGACACAACCTAGAGACATTAGCTGGGACATCTGACTGATTGGTGTAAGGATAACAAACGGGTCCTCAACACCTCAAAGACATACATGGTATCTAACAATTTCTTTAAGTTTACCTGCGTCTTCCTTCAACAGAAACACTTCTTTCTCAGAACACTTAATGATGCATTATTAAGTGTCCTTTTACCACACATGTCACTGTGTGGTACACCGACTGCTCAGCGCATCGACTGCTAAGCTGCTGAATGTAAGGAACTGATAGGAGTGATGAAGGTAGTGCAGTGCATCACTGCACTTAAGCTTCCTAACCTGCATGCAGTTTTGACCAACAAGCAGAATAAAGGCCAGCGGCTTCCTCATTACCATAAAACTTTCAAGAAACTCAAATTTGGTACTTTAAGGAACCGCAGGCCGGTAAGATTTTCATCAGCAGAAACCAACGGCTTCTGCCTCAGATGTCTCGACTCATTAAAGTCTGGACACATTTAATATTTTTATATTATATTGGTTAAGTTTTACAAGAGTATCTTCCCGCAGTCACAGGGTTATAGGTTTATATCCTGTAAGTGTAACATAGTTTCCCCAAAAGATTATAGCTATATTAAAAAATCCTCTCTCCTTTCTCTTGGTCTTGCGGCTTGTCTTGCGGATAGAAAATATTTCCATGTTATATGCAACTATTTATGGTTTGCAAATTTAACTCACATGCGTGTGTAGTGATAGTGATATGGTGTAATTCAGCTTATGATTTCTTTATACCATGGAATAGTTTTGTTTGGTACAAATTTAAGATAATGTAAGTATATTTTAATTGAGGTTCTAGTGGGATCACAGTATTTTGATTGTTATACACCTGCATTATCATTCTTCACAAATATTTCTGATTCATCCTGATGTGCTGGAAGTTTGCCGGACAGGATCTCCCAGATTACTGCATCAATTCTCCTCTTGTGTGGAGTCATTTCTGGTAACACTGGGCCTCCATCTGTGGCTGAAAGACTCTGTTGATGTTCAAATACTACTGAACACTGTTGTCATGGTTATTTGAACACATGGTGGGAGCCTCGCAGGTATTTATACAACTTTATACATTTATTTATAGGCGGGGTATGGATGGTTTCAACTGTGCCGGTGGGTGTGAGTTAGTTTCCTGCAAATTTGGACGTGCACAGGAAAGCTCCTCAGAAACATGCATGTGAATGTTTTTATATTAGGGATAGAAACGAAAAAATCTACTCATGATACTTGTTGAAAAATAGTTAATTAAATCAAAATTTGTTTTTCTTGATACATTTTAAGGCTTCCACTAAAGATTGGATTATGCCTGACACATCCACAAGGTCCTCACAGCGCTGTGCGGCTAAATTATGTCATTTTAGCATTCAGATCAGAATTTTCTGTACTGTCCAACTAAGAAAATATGTAGCTAAAAAAACAGTTCTGCATGGAAAATCATAATGGATAAACAACAGCTCCTACTAGCGAGGGTTAATAAAGATAAACGTACATAGACATCTTTTGATTTTGCCCATTAATGCCTCTATGATCTACAAATTATGAACACTTGAAAGAAATTACTGTAACTCTTACATTAGATAAAGAGGGATTGAAATTGCTGGAAGCTGTGTTTTCTACATTGACATGTAGTTTGGTTTTGTCAACTTACAGTCTGTGCCACATACTGCCTCCTGAAGTCTACCAGAATATTGGGGATAGCACAGAAAGTCAGAGGGAGTACAAAATGCTACAAACCCCTATGTCTGCAACATTTTGCATGCCTAATTTCTGTTTGGAACATAGATGTGTCAAACATAAACTAACCTTTAGACTGACCTTCTTCCAGTGCTGGAGTGTAAAAATCAGATTCTGACCCATTTTCTGTGGCCACCATCCAAAAGAAGGCTTACTCTTAAGGGAAGCCAGACCATGATAATTTTAAAGGAAAAAAATCATGGCTGAGATATACACGGAACGTAAAATGATCTAAATGAAGTCTGCCAAGGGATTATATTTAAATGTTTAATTGCAACAGGGTTACAAAATGCACTTCATTTCATTTTGTTTACAAATATAAGCACTTTATGATCTCCTTAGACTATCACCCAAATACCTCCCTATATCTGCTTCTGTGATGGTCACAGAGTATTTTGAGTACACAATGCCATAAGGTTCAATTCTCCTGCTTGCCTTGTTGCTCTCTAAGCTGGTGACTTGCCCTGTCTGCAGGAGGCTAGGAGTATTAACAGAACCAGGATGCAGAAACAATCTGAATGGTCATTATTTGGCTATATGTTTCAGGTTATATGAAGAGGGTGAAGCTACAAAGGTAACAAATCTAAACCCACATGTGTATGGGATTTTTGATTCTATGTTACTGTATAGTGCAAATGTAGACACACTCAAACATCATGATATAAATACTGTCTGTAAATCATCTACTGTGCAGGAACAAATCTTCTGATGTTCTTCTTTTAGAGTCTTTTCTTCAACAACTCGTTCCTCTCACTGTTTGGATCAGTGATGAGACCTGGTTTCTAAACAGTCCCATGTTTGGACAGCTACAGTTCTACACATAAATAAATGATCTTAGACAGAAACATATTATGAGATTTTGATCCTTTAAGAACACATTTGCTGCCTCTTTATGTGGTGAAGATGATGATGTGAAGGGGTGGAAAGTTCTCTTTTACTGTCTTTCAGCTTGACTCTGGAATTTGTATTTCCTACCTGTCCTACCTCGAAAAAGAAATAAGCAAAACCCATTTTTGTTTATATTTAACCAAAATATTTTTGTCAGTAAAAAATGATATCCCTTTCTCTCCTTTTTGTTCTTGCTGCTCTGAAGCCTCCTTTTGCCATTTTCTTTCTCACAGTCAACTTTCCTCCCTTCTTATGGCTCAAGCCCTTTCTATTTATCTTTAGCCTTCTTTCTGTCGCTATGCAAGACCTTTTTACAGAGCTTACATCATTGTCTTTCTTTCACTCAGCCTTTATACTACTAGTCCACTTCTGCAGGAGCTGGGACACATGCAGTATCTAACCACTGGAAGAAGTTTGTTGGCCTAATGCATGCAGCAGTGCCCCTGTTGTCTAGATGGCGACAGAATGCCAGATAATTCTTACAGGGACGATGCGGTGAATTAAAACTCAATGTTTACTTTGTTTTTAAATCTGGGAAGGAATGCAGCTGATTTCTTGTGAGTTTGCTGATAGAGAATCTGGTGTAAGGGTCTTTTTGCAGCCATGCTTGGAGAAATAGAGCGACAATTTAAACCCCTGAACTTGGTTGGCTTGAAATAGAAATTGGAAGATCCATTTGAAGCAAGCCCCACAAAGTGCTTTATTGGTGCCTACGCAGATGGGTCGCTTCAAGGCAATTAGAATAGCTCATCCCATTTATTGCTTTTGATGTCAGCATGTGGTGGAATAAGAGTCACTGATGGGGGTGGGAGGGGGTTAGCTGCTACTTCATTTCAATTCCTTTAGACGCAATTAAAGTTGCTCTTCATTCAGAGATTTATCTTATATTAAAGCAGGCAGTTCTAGGCTATGAGCTCAGGAATGAATTGCATGACAGGACAGAGAAACCACGGGATAAGTAAGAACCCGATCCGTGGCAGCTTTGTGTTCTGGGTTCAGCTCAGATTTGTCTTTGGATCTTAGCTTTGATGTTATACTCAGGCATGGCACTCATTTATAACCAAGAATTGCAGCTCCACGTCTCAAATGCTCCATGCAATAGAGCAACTTGAGCAGAGTCACATTGAATGCACATAGGGCCAGAAAAGATGGATTCCTCCACTTTCTCCTGCCTCTCTCTCAGTTATCAGTTTTTTTTCCAGGAGCATGCAATCAAAGGGCATCTTAGAGAAACAGCTGCTTCTGTGAATATTTAACTTCTTTCTTTAATTCAGGGAACATTTCTTTATTCATCAGTTTAATAGAGTGATGTGATGTTCTGTCTGCTTTAGTAACTGAATCTTTTTTTTGTCTGCAAGCTAGGTAAGTAGATAGAGAGACAGACAGAAAGACAGTAGGTAGGTAGGTAGGTAGGTAGGTAGGTAGCTCTGCGGTTAATTATGAAGGAAGTATTAAGTTTACTTATGAAGTTGTCCTCTGGCATCAGTGTAAGAATGGCAGCTTGACGCACTTAGGGCTGCCTGTGAGGTTTCCAGCTGTACTCTTCACTGGATAGCTGAGGTAGCAGTAATCAAGGTAAACATGAGCCTGTGGCTTGGTTAATGTCTTTCAAGAAAAAAGATTTCCATAGAGGGGGCATATCCACCCCCTCAGTTATTCTATGAGTAATCCCATTGATGGGAAAATGCATGGTTGCCATTATGAGCCACAGGGTAGGTTCAAAGTTTTCACTTGGCAAAAAGTTACTACGTACACCTACAGTTCTGTTAACAAGTAGATCATTGACAGAACTTTACACTAATAGCTAGGCTGAGATTGTGGTGTGCCATCGCCTTCCCGCTGCACAGATTCTCTGAGAAGTGAGCTGGCTGGATTTGATTTTCATTAGGATTGCATGTCTTTAACGTCACATCCTCTTCCCACCTTGCACGCTTTACTGGACACAATTTTCCGCTGCGGTGGCCCCTGTACTAACGCCTTGATTTTTCACACTGAAGCAGAGTCACACCCGGTGGCCAGTTATCAGTGCTTTCAACATTACTGCCCCCCCTCTGGTTGACCTGCTCAAAAAGGGCTTTTCTAGACAGTCCCACTAAGGGACACGCTCTGCTGCATCTGGTTCTGCTGCACTGAGACAGACCACCTTCAGGAGGAACTTGAGAAGGCTGTCAAAAGCCAGTTATCTGCACAGACCTTGGATGTGCAGGTCATATACATCCTCACATGAACACACACACTGTTGAAAGACAACTGACCCCTGACACGTGTGAGACAAGCTGGTTTTGCAGCTCTCCAGAGATAGATCGATGGGAGGTAATTATTTCTAATGGAGTCAGTAGAAGAAGCACACTGAGAGAGAGTGTGTACTTATTGTATCTGGTCTCTTTAACTTAAAATTACTTTTTTGAGTTAATCACACATGAGTGGACCAATATTTGATTAAATTAAGCAAGACTAGAAGAGACCAAACTAACTGAAATCCTTCCACAGCAATCAGTAGACCTGCTCCAAGAATTGATACCCTGTGAGAAATTATTGTTCTATGATCATTCTTGTCAGTTTCAAATCCATTAAAGTCTTTATGAGGGAAAAATGTATTTGACTTAACTACCATGCCAACTTTATAGTTGAGAATGGGATTGGGTTTGAAATAATGTTCATAATCATAGTATCAAAGGAATCAGAATCAATCAATAACTTGTAATGATTACAGTCAGATATTTAAATGATTAAGTAAAGGAGGGCCTGTCGTTGGAGAGCAGGGAATTTGCATCATGCAGAGGGAGAAATATCTCCAGTTTAAAAACACGGACTGCCTCTCTGGTTCACAAAGTCAGGCCCTTAACCCCAGAATGCTCCCTGAATGCTGCAAGCTGCTTACTGCTCCCTATTAAAAAAATTAATGTGCATGAAAATGTCTTCGGACTGTACAATTTTAATGTTAAATAAAGGTGAGTGATAGATGAAATACACTGTGAATCAAGCAGCTTTTCTAAAATCCTTGGGCAACTGAGAAAAAGATCACATCCCTTTCAGGTGATTAAAGGTCCCACTTATTAAATATTCTAAAAGTTTCTTTTTTTTTTTTTTTTTTGCAGTGTCCTGTCTGGCGATGTGACAATAAGAATAATCATCTTGGTGCCAACTAGAGCCCAACAGATTTTGCTTTCGCAAGTGGAGCAGTAGGGCTATCGCCATAGTGTTCCGCTTGTTTTGTGCATATAAACTGCTTTATTATAATTGTACAGGGTCATTTAGATATAATATGAACACCGCAATGAGAGTACAACAGG
>JAUZNJ010033775.1:0-13010 GCA_034780135.1 Jordanella pulchra | reverse complement strand
ACTCTGTGTTAATAAAACCTCTTGATTTCCACTACAACCTGATCCTGCCTCTGCCTCACCACCCACCAAACAACCGCTTCATGACACTGTGTGAATTTAAATAAACTAACTTTTTTATTTTATTTATATTTTTTTTTTTTTAAATTTGGTCACTACATATTTGTAACCTTAATTCATTTCAGTCATTTCACATCAGTTACTAGAAATACTAATAAAACAATCAAACCAATGTCTTTATCAGATACATTACGTTTCACTGTAGCACATTTTGGTTCACTAGATAAATTTAAATAATTAATAATAATTAATATTATTACTATCAGTATATAATCTCTTATGCTTTCATTATATCTATCTTGTCGGTTAATTGTTTCTTTTTTTAATAAAAACAATATTAAATATGTTTTTCTTTCTGTTTGTTCAGGGTTTTGTCTCTCATCAAGAAGTTTCGTCTTGGTTTCCAGGATGTTGAAGTGCTTCCTGACATCTACCAAAACCCCCAACCTGTGAAGTAAGACTGCTTGCTTGTAATGATACAAAATTTACAGTAAATACTTATTTCATGAGTCTGTACAACTTGTAGTGCCCTACAAGTCATTTTGCACTCCTGGTATTTGTGTGGTCATCAGCAATAACATTAGGCAAGCAACTGCTGCTCTCTGTCAGTCTTGGATGGGTCTTTGGGTCCTTAATAATATTACTAATATTCTAAAGTCCATGGAACAGCAGTGGAAATGATAATTCACAAGTAGAGGGTAAATTATCAATCTTACAAGGACGAGGTCTTCAGATAAATCTCCCCAGGATAGGATTTGTGCAAGACAAATACAAATAAAATGAAATAAAATAAAATTTAAAGCTGAGGTAAGATGTTGCAGACATACCAGCTTTCACGAATGGTGGTGGATGGGGATGAACATTTGGAGTTAATTTGCAGCCGTGGGACCTGGTTACTTTGCAGTAACGAGTCCAGGATGAACTCATTTGTAACCCAACGTTTTCTATGGTCAAATGTGGAAATATCTCTTTGACATCATTAGCATGGCAACAGGTGAATGTTTTTCAACAAAGCAACAAATCTACCACAGAATGGCTGAGAAAGAAAAGAAGCCGAGTTCAGTTAAAATCCAGATCTTGACCTGACTCTACAGTGGGACCTGTGAAGAAGTATCTGTCTGTAAATCGTAAAAAAAAATCAAAGAACATTGTGAAAACAAGTGGAACAAAATTTTCCAAGAAATATCTGACAGAGTGATAAAGTTATCTAGAAAGCAAGTGTTTCAAATGATTGATGATAAAGGTTGTAATATAAGCAAACGTTATAGGGAGTATTTATCTTTTTTTTTACCTACCTAGAGGTAAAAGTAAAAAAAAAACAAGAAAACAAAGACTGATCTGTGAATCTTGCTCTTTTTTAGTATCCAGCATTTCGAGAGCATAGTCAGGCGTTTTAGACTGGACCCAAACCCAAAACAGGACTCAGACTCTGACCCTCCCAGACAGCAGGAAGCACCCTGGATGATCCCTCCCCAAGATTTTGAGAGGAACATGGCCAAGGTCAGAGAAATTCTTACCGCTTACATTTAATTTTTCCCAATTAAAGTCCTCCTTTATAAAAACTCAAACTTTGTGTGAACTTCAGTCCCTGCGTCAGATCCGTCTGAATGAGGTACTGCAGGATTACTCCAGAGATGCAGCTCTGATTGTGATGTGAGTGCAATATTTCCTCTTTTCATTGCTCTTTCGTTGTTAAACAGAAGATGAAACTGTTGGAAAGAAATCCCATTATTTGTCCTTGGCTGTCTCTCCGTACAGAACTATGCCGGTGGGGAGGAGAGGAGTGTGTCCCAGTTCTCTGTACCTGGCATGGCTTGACATCTTGTCCCGGGATCTAAGACCTCCGGTTCTGATGGTCAGAGGAAACCAGGAGAGCGTTCTCACTTTCTACTGCCAATAAGACTTTTCAGATATGTTGTTTCAACGATGACATTTTGAAACATTGCAGTGCTCTAAACTCCTATAAAACATTTAATCTTGAAAAGTAATGATTGAAAATAAACAAATCATATAAATCTGGAAGTTTAAGTATTACAGAAATTTAATCTATCGTTGTAATTTAGAAATTTGTATTTCTTTCTTTTTCATTCTTATTCATTCTTAACATCAAATGAATTAATCTATATAAATATTTGGGCTAAAAAGCTGAGAGAGATTCTAATCTAGTTTCTGCTCTACTTTTTTTTAAATTATTCTAAACTGGTTTAGTTGGAAAATGCTAATAATTTGCTTCATTAACAGATTACCACATTACATATTAAAAGGGTTTTTTTAATTAATGTCAATTTTAATCTTAATGTCTAATTGTGATTGTCCCCTGCACTTGCATCCTACCTGAAACCCCAAATCAAAGAGTCCAATACAGAAAATGGTCCTGAGACCTTCATTATACCGTATACCTCTGTATAATTTAACCTTGTTATAATCACCACTATTTGCTGAAGAGCTCAGTGTTTTGTTTTGTGTTTGAGAAAAGATAAATATACAAATAATATAATGATGACAAAGGAACATATCAGATAGCCCTGGAATAAAGATGTATTAAAGCAGTGTTTGGGTTATGAAAATATACTCTAAGAGATATTCCTTTCTTTTTAAAGCTGCTGGGAGTCCTAACTCAGAAGAAGTCCGGTTCTGAAATGTTCTATAAAGATCAGATCACATAGTATGTTATAAATAAACACAGAACTTTTCAGATGTTTATTTGCAATGTCATTCAAAACCGTTTATCATTTCCTTCTACTTCAGTTATATTCACAACTTTGGGCTGGTCTAGATTTTACCAAACAATACACTCAGGGTTCTGGTTGTTATTTAACTAAATTCCGAAAAAAAAATTTAAGTACTCTATATTTCAATTCCTTGCCTTTTTAACTTGTAATGTAATAAAGACTTTAAATAAATTAATCTTTCTTGAGCTGTTAATTTAAAAGTTATGTCATGCTTTTATTTTAATACTGATTCTGTATGTACTGCTGAAGTTTATCCGCAGTTTTTCTTTTATAGGTTAGCACTAATCAAAGGAAAATAATGAGTGTGTAAATAAGGTATGTTCAAAAGATGTCAATGCCGTGTGGCAAAATCTTGTGATGATGTGATCCTGATAAATTTATTATTATGTCACACCTTTCTTAATCCAGCTTTAATCTTTTTATCTGCGCATTTCTGTCAACTGATTTTTAGAAGTGCTTTTTTTTTCTAAATGGTGGTCATTTTATTACATCAGATCACAGCTCATAGATTCTCAACAGAGAAGAAGCAGAATTTTTCCTGGTCCCTGTTATGGCTCCTGTACTGAACACATAATACTAAATACACTTTTTTTATAGTGATATATGTTGATACAGAAACTGTACCTGATGGCAACTGGGACCAATATTTTATTTTACTTTAAAAGTGATTCAAAAATGAAGGAGTTGCGCTTTTAGCATCAACCGTACTGAGAAAGGATCACAGTTTACATCTGTTAGAACAGAGGCCTGCAACCTGCAGATTTGCTGAAGGTGCAAAAACTTTATTTTAATTCAAAATGAGGCCCATCCAGATAAGTTTGGAAACTACTGCTTTAAATGAGGGGATATTGCCCTGTTGCTTCCTTTCATTATTTGGTTCTGTGTCCCTATGAAAGAATGCTGCTCTGCCCGGTCCTACTGGTAGATTTGGTCTAGAACTGCCACTGAAGGACACTATAAGTTTGGTCCTGGGATCACAGTACAAAAGGCAGACTTGAGAACACATTGCTGAGCAGATCAATGCATCATTCACTCCAATGTCACACACCAGCCTGGAAGAAGCTGCAATTAAAAGCCAGAGTGCAGATAGCAGACTAAGAGTAAACTTCTAATGACCGTTTAAGCTGACATCAAGTTCAATGCTGCTAAAACTCGTTCATCTCATTTACATCTTCCTTCCATATACTGATAGTGATTAATTTATCGCTCTTTATCTTCTCTAGAGCAGGTAATTCTGTTTAAATTTTTTTTACTTTTTTTTACTTTCTAAAAAAATAGTTTTGAAGGTTTTTACAGTCTGAATAACATTAAAATACGTCTGTACCTAATTATTTGTGCCCTTTTACACTTTGTCATATTTATTGTTTTTTCTTTTCTATTATTCTTAAAATTACAAGAGTTGCTCACTGCAGAACTAAACATAGGCAGACATGGGCGGAGCTTCAACAGATTTAACTCCGCCCTCCTGCTTCAACCCTTTTAATGACAATGCTGCCAGCCAGAACAATCCAATTGAAGAGCTATTCTAGTGAAAAGATAACTTTAGCTAGCTGGGCTCAAAAACATAGCTTTGGCAGGTTGATGTTTTGTGTAATAAAATTATGAAAAATGTATCAAAACAGTTGTCATAAAATGTTACCTTACAACAATTTTAATTAGTTAAAGACCCTTAATGCAGCTGTGAGCTTCTGACATGTGCTTTGCTTATTGTTTAAGATTTTTATAATTTTAGGAGAGGGTGAGATTTGGATTGTTTTTATTAAGGTGGGCAAACTTTACTTTGTGTTTGGATGGGAAACTGGAAAAAATAACTTTCTTTTTTTGTGGTTAAAAGCAGGTTTGGGGCCAAAAAATAGATTCCCAGTTGTGAAAACTATAAGTTAAATATAAGGACAATAATTAAAGTCAGCTCAGAAATTTGAGGTGACTGGGAATTTATAATTATTATTATTGACAGTTACCAGTAAGCTATACTTTTAATTTCTGTGTTACCATTATGTGCTTTTGTTGTGAAATGTGAAAAATAATTTAGGATTTGGCTTTGATAATGTGTTTTTTTTAATGTTCAAGTTTATTAAAAAATAGAAATTGCCACAAAAAAGTTGAGATTTCTGTAAAACGACAATAAATCTCCTTATTTATTTGTTATCATTTTGAACTAAAACGCATAGTCAAGCATTGTAACTAGAAAGATGCCTAGACAGAGACTCGCAAAGGTTGGTGGTTTAAACTAAAACTATTAATGTTTCTGAAACAAAAAAGGGTTTTTGGTAAAATTGCAGAAGACAAATTTTCCTGCAAAGGGACAAAAGTGCTAAATTACTGGTAGGAATGTTAAGACACAGAAGGTTTGGCAAAAGCAAAACTTTTTTGCCTTAAAGTTTTTAGTTCTGCCAACTTTTCTTTTTTTACAGTGCCGTCAGTCATCTCTGAAAAGCTTGTGAACTTACAGCGCCCCCGTTGCTTTAACCTGTTCGCCACCACACTATGTAACACACAAAGAGAGGCCACATAGTTGCAACAACTAACAGCTCACCCTTTGCTGCTGCTCATTAACCAGGCTGTAGGTCACCATGTTCAATCAGTTACCCAAAATGTTATAGACAGTGACTGACAGCAGCTTCTCTAACTCACCGACGATTAAGCAGTCGGATTCCATGTCGACATCGACCGCTCTTATAGGCTACTGTCAAAGTGTGAGCCCACTCACAACGACTTTCGGTTGCCTCAAGGAAAGGCAAGACTCTGAGAAATCTGTTTGATTTTTATTACCTGCTTTACCTGTAAGGGAACATAATCGGCAGGTAATGTGATTAACACAGAGTAATTCTACTAAAACCATAGTTATTGCCCATTTTAACTGTAAATTAACCTATTGATTAAGTTCACTCAAAAGAGCTGATGTTTTTCATCTCCATTGTGCCCCAGTGGATGCAAAATCCTAGCTAGTCGTATCCACCTGGCCCAAACATGATTGGTGGGATTGATGCTGGTTAGAGGGGTAGGGTTAAACTACATTCATAATTGTACAATAGTTATAAAAGTTTGTGTGTTCATTTACTGAGCTGTTTAGGGGGTGGGTTAACCAAACAGCTCTCTTTGTTTCTACCATTTCCTCTGCAGCTGCAAAGATACTTTATTAAAAGTCCTTACTCCTCTCAACATTTTTATACTTTAGAAGTTCTCTTAAGGGTCTTTTGAGAATAAATTTATCCTTCAAGGAAAATTAGTAGAATATTTGGGATTTAAGGAATTTTAAGTTCTTTTTTAAATTGAATTTGTACCGTCCCTTGCCTTCAAGTTGTATCTATTGTACATGTGTGTCTATAATTCAAACAAACTTTTTTTCCCACTATCATTATATTCCCCTGATGTGTTAAAGGCACTAAAGCAAAAGGCCATCCATCCATGTCCATCTCCAGCAGTCTATAGGCGAAAGGCTACATCCTGGACATGTCGCCAATCCATCACAAGCAAAAGACCATTTGCTAAAAAATGTTATGAACAATTGGTCTCCACTGGTTTCTGATATTTACCATCAAGCCAGAACATACACATTCATACATCTTTTGGAGATTTTTTTTCCCATGTTCTTAGTATTTACATGCTTTTCTAAATCCATTTTAACAAGTAAAATTCATATGGAATACATCAACATTTTTGGTATATATTCATATTAACTGACCTTATAGATAAAGTTGGCGTCATTTTTCATTTGAATATTACAAGGATCAATTTAATGAGGAATTACCTCCCTAATTGTTGAATGGGCTTTTCGATGTCATTATGCCTTTTGGTTTTCTAGATTATCATCTCATTTTTAATTTCCTGCATCTGATACCATGTTAATTAATTATTTATTGACATAGATTTATTTTTTGATGCCATTGCAATGTATTGAGATATACCTATTCTGGAAAACTCCAGCAGACGACGTTTACAGCTGATGTAACTTTGCTGATGTAATTTCACTGAGTAAACAAAGTTTCTAAAAAAAATTATTTCCTGGATCAAAGACAGCTAAAAAAAGAGGACGCACTTTGATTACCTTCTAAAGACAAAAAGATAAAAAGACACTGAACTAGGAAAACCCATTAAATTGGCTTAACGTTTGTTAAAATATTTGCCGACTGGTGGAAATATTTATATTGCGTTCGTCCTTGTTATAAAAAATGTACAACGTGTTGTAAAATAGTTGTGAGTTTTGGGTAACCCTGAGGTCCAGAGTGAGGTGTTTTCGTGAGCGTTGTAAAATAAACGATCTCTGAACCAAACGCCACATTTCTGCGCATGCTCCTAGCGCAAACATTTAACGAGCCTCCACGTCTGAGCGCAAGTGGTATGTAGCCAATCAGGAGCAGCCACAGTGTGTTTTGGAAACAACCTTGTTCCTGTAAAGTCCCGTATGACGGACCGCACACAGACTGTTCTGGACGTTGTTCGGCCCGTAAAGTTCTTCTGCTTTAATAGAAGTTTTGCTGCTTTTCCAGCCTTTCTATCGACGGATTGGTTCTCTCTTTCACTGTTCTGTAGTGTTGAACGCTATTAATTCCCTGTTCAAAGCCGCACCAAGTGACTGAAAAGTGGAAATGGATTCCGGAGAAATTCAACAAAAGACGATAAGTCTCCTCGTAAAAACGCCGAACCAGGCTCAGGAGGATCAAATCATTGAAGGGGTCGATATGAGGTGGACTGTTGGAGAACTCAAGGCTCATTTATCCAGGGTTTACCCAAGCAAACCGGTGAGTGTTGAAGGTGTTGTTAAAGTCAACCCGCTAAATGTTAGCTAGCTGCTATGTTGTGGAATGCCGTACACAGAAACCAGCTGTCAGCCATTTCCTCCATATTATCCGCCTGACTGCTGGGTGTGTGCGTGTTTCTTTTTTAAATATTAATACCTTGTACGGGTTTGGAAGGAACCGTTGAAATTATTGTTTTTTTTTGTTTTTTTTTCAGGTCTTTCAAAATTTCCCTAACCTAAACTATCACTGATCAGCGCGTTAAAACAAGATCCTTTAAACTGTACATGCGTCGTGTGTGTTCGAATGAAGTTTTGTAATTAATGCTTTTTTTAAGAACACAAAAAATATATATTTTAACCAATACCGTGGTTATATTTGGTTTATTTTTTTTTAAAGATACCACTTGGGTCGATGCCACTTGAATCACGGGTTTATTGATAAACCCTGTCTAAGTTACTAACGGGAGTGGATAAAAGCTGGAGAGCTTTTTTTGGGATGTGTCTTCCTTGACCCAGGAAATTTATAAAAATAGTCACGGCAAATAAAATCAGGTTTCTGATTAACCATATAGAGACTGTACCACTCCACAGCTCCTTGTTTATAACAGGTGTGGTTCAAGTACCCAAAATAATGTACTCTTGTAATAAAACTATTTCATCATCATATTTTTGCACAAGTATAAGTCCAATGTGGCCTTTCAAAAATCAGCAAATTAATGGTATATTGTATGTTTTTTTTTTTTTCTTTTTTTAAAGTATCCACAAGAACTTGATTGGTTATATCAGGGGTTCACTAAATTGAAGATTACAAAATGGGTTTTAACAATCAATGGAATGTGATCCCTGAGATATAGGGAGGGCAAAAAATATATAATGAAAGGCATAAATGTGACTGTTGTCTTAAATATATGTACTATGAAATAAGTAGATGTAAATATTTATTCTAACAAATTAATTCAAATAATACACCATTCAAATGTAAAAGGCACCATTAAATATTTAATTCTCCGATTTAATATTAATTCTCTTACTGAATGTAATTATTTTAAAATGAATATGAATACTTCCCTCTATGTATAAAATGATATAGTGAAGTAATTATATTTATTCCTTCACACTCTACTGAAATGAAGGATTACAGCATCTATTCTATACATCATAAATTGAACCAGTCACTTAAAAAAAAAATCATAAGTAATTGGCAAAATCTGCTATTTAAAAATGAAAGAAAATAATTTATTTACAAAAAAAAAGGATGTTTTGAAACACTTTTCAGTTGATTAAAAATACAGTAATTATTTTCTATAAATTTATTGATTAAAGCACTCCTCTTCTTCATTCAGTAACTCTTAGAAATAAGAGAGGTCAGAGTAGTGAGACATAAAATATTATCAATATGGTTCCATAAACCAACACTGAGTATTTTTTCCAAAAGGTACTTAAGCAAACATATTAAAGTCAACCTTACTACCCAGGTCTAGCTTAAACTAATTGATAGTTTCCCAACTTTTATCAAATAATTGGTTAAAAAAAACCACAAAACTTCAGCGAAATATCAAAAACTGACAGTACGTACATAGCAGCTGTTGGATGATTGGATTTAGAGCTTTCCTTGTTTTATAGTGGAAGCATAAGATTTATTTGTGGTTTAGAAGGACAAAGTGGTGCCTTTAAAGGGCTCAGTGTTTCCCCGAACTGCAGTCGATTCCAGAAAAGGATCTATGCTTCAGTGAGATTAGTTGGTGCAGTTAGAAGGTGAGATGTGGTCGAATATGAAACTGATAAACATTCACAGTTTAAGAGCAAAGCCGGAGTTTTCATGGTAAAGTTAATGATTATTGAATAAACCTGGGAAAATAGCCATGTGTTTTCAGCTGGTTTTATTAAAATAAAGGAACACATGCTTCATCAGTGGCAAATGTTATCAGTTACATTCCAGATACTGAGAGAAAATCTACCTAGAAGTGGTACAAAAACCATCTAGCCTTTAGAGCAGCGTTGATCTGTTTCAGCTGTCGGTATTCTGGTTTGATCTACGTTTTAATCTCAGTCAGATGCCACAGTTAAGAAGTGTGACATCAAGCTGCTGTTTTTATTTAAAATAATTTCATAAATGATAAAGAAGGCATTTATAGAAATGTTTGGTCTTTTGGCGTTATTGTCAAACACAATGCACATAATCCTCTGATGACTTAGGCTTGTTTTGTTTTAAAGGTGATTTGAATGTTTTCGTTCTTACAAAGGTTGGAAATAAATTTAAACCTTACAAACCTTTAAATGCCTAAAATTTAAATTGCTTCTTTCTTTCTTTTCTTTTTTTTTTTTTTTTTTTTTTTTTAGGCTATAAGTGATCAGAGATTGATCTTCGCTGGCAAACTGCTGCCCAATCATCTGCACCTTAAAGATCTTTTCAGACAGGTATGTTTTCCTAGTGCTCTGTTTTTCCTTGAGTGTCTGGTATAAATCGGATTTACCATTCAACTTGAAGCTCTGAAAACTTGTTAATTGATTCTGAGTCATGCAGGAAACAACCCCACTTCTCTCACAGTCAGTTGTTTGATATTTAATTGCCTCAAAATCATCAGCTTGTAAACAGGTTCTCATTCTTTATTAATCCAGAATAGGATGATATTTCTGTTTTTTATTCCTGAGCTTTGTCTTTTAATCTTTATAAGGTCTGTTTATGTTACAAACTAAACCAATAAAGGAAAGATTAGTTTATTGTGTTTTTTCAATCTGGTTGTGTGTGGCACTTTTTATAAACTAGTATTAAGGCTGGATGTTACAGCCGACGCCCCAGAAAGACTGCCAAGAAGGCCAACCACAGAATTCTGAACAATCGGATGATTAATAATTTGGCAGTGTTGAGAAAACTCCTCCAATACAGCATTAAAGTCATATATTAAGTGTCAGATGCTGTATTCATGGACTGCAAAGTGTCTTAAAAGTTAAAAACCATCATCAGTGTTAGTGAATAAAATTGTATTACTCAATATTGATGATGAAACAAATCATTCTGCTGATGTTGGAATCCCTTATTCTTCAGTCTTTTTCCTTTTAAATTGGAAAATAAATGGGCTCCATAGTGTTGGAGTTTGTAGTTTGTCCTTCAGAGTTCTGCTCTATTATCTCCAGCTGTATCATATATCAGTGGACGCTTTTTGTTTTTTTTTTACTGAAATGTCTAAATAACCTTGTGTGTTTGCACCTGTCGCCCACCATGCATACTGGATTAGAGTATCCATGCCATCCTGTACTTCCTCAGTATAAGCTAGGCAGATGTAACTCTGCTTGGATAAGAAAGCCATCAGGTCTCTGTTCAGAGCCGACAGGCGTCGCCCAGAGTTCAATGCAAATAGTGCTAGTTAAAAAAACAAAACAAACGTCACACAGCAGGAGATTATTCTGGGGATCCAGCATGTTATGTCATTTAATAAGCAAACATTATGAGAGTGCAACAGTCTAAAGGTCTTTTGCTGCTTAACTTTTTTTCATTTATTTACGAAAAGGTTATAGAATTTCTTTGGGTTGTTTTGACAGTTTTAAAGCGAAAGCAGAAAAAAGGCTTAGTTTAATAGAGTTTTTATGCACTGATTGGTTAGAATAAGGGTTCTTTGTTCTGGTCTTGTCCACTATGAAATAACCATGAACTTTAAATAACATGTAAATGTGTGCTGTTGTCAACATGGCTTTTTGTATTAATCCAGTTTGTTTTGTTGTGAATTTTTCTACAATCAGTGCAGAAAAAAGCTGTCGCTGTCTCTGGGAGTTTATATGAATGTTCTTTTTTTTTTTTTTTTTTTTTTTTTGCAGATTGACTCCACTCCAACTTTACACCTGGTATGCACAATGAGGAATCCACCCCAAGCAGCAACAAAGGTACAAATTCATTCAATAACAGTGACTTGTAGTTTCTCCAGTTTCCCGGATTATAATCTGGGTGAGTTTATTGTTCCCACTTGGGATAAGGCAGATATTTGAGGGATGGAGACTCTATGGAATTTGAAATCAATATCAGTTGTGTTAAAGTTGTTGTCTTGACTTACCTCAACGTAAATCTCCTTGAATAGGTTTTCATATTCATGCAATTTTTTGTAAGGTGTCATAAATTGTGTGTATTTTATATACAATCCTGAAACTTGCTTTAAATTAATACTTAATCATTCTTAGGGGATCACTTTTCATACTTATTTTTTTTTCCAAATGAACACACAGCAGAGTTTGACTTGTGTCTACGCCTGTTGATGCGGATGTAGCCTTAGCAGCATTAGCCATGGATCATTTATCACCATTTCCTGGTCTCTTACCCAATAGCAAAAGGTTAATCAAGCAATTAGTGATAACTAGCGGCGCTAATGCTAACACCCTTCGCCACTGACTTCAGTACAGGAGGAGGATGAAAATTGTGTTTTCTGGAGAGCTCACTCTGGTGGGCATTTCTGGTTTACACAACAAGCCCACATAGAAAAAAAAAATACAAATCAACCCACTGTGGATTATTCCAACAGGTTTTAATTGAAGCCCGACACCAACAGATACATTTTAATATACGAAAAGTCGGATTTATACCGCAATGGTGTAGAAATCTTAAATAGGATAGAGTAGAAGAAAATCCCACAGTGGAGGAAATGAACCTGCTAAATCGTAAAGAAACCTTGAGAGAGGAGGACAGTGTTTTGCTTTTTCCATAAATAGCTGTGTGTTTTAGTAAATAAAAGGCTTCCTGTGTTTTGGATGCAAACAAAGCTGAAACTGAGGTTATTTTAAATTAAATCCTTTTTTTTTTGTGTGTGTGTGAACAATGTCACCTTTTCCTTACAGCTGAGTCAATAATTTAAAAAGGAGCCTAAAATGAAAGTTTTCTCTAAATGGTTTGAGGTCATAAACCAGTCATCAGTTGTTGGTTCGTTTGTTGTTGGTTTTTATTTGCATATTTAACTTCCTTGCACAGAGGTGGGAGCGGCTTCCTTCCTTCCTCTGTCACCTTTTCTTATGAACCAATTACACTTTTTTCCAAAAGGTTATAATAACAAATGCAGGTTTTAGCAGCTGTTTTTGCATGAAATCATTTTATTAAACTTCCACAGCAGAAGGACACTAGTTAAATTTTTTCATTAGATTGGAAAACTGTTTTTATTTTTTTATACCATCATTCACAGAAACCCTTTTATCTTAACTTAAAATAGAAGTTGAATGTTGTTCATTGAAATTAAACAAAAATTTTGGGATTTCGCTGATATTTTACCAAGATAGTGACTTGTCTGTTTTTTAAAACGTTGTGTAATGTTAGCAGCTCTAGATGAGTTTTATTGTTCTGGACTCAGAGCAAAGTGTCTTTTTGGATATAAAAGTTTTAGTTTCTAATATAACCTGAGCTACACATTTATTTGGCTTTTTGTTTGGTTGGTTTCTGCAGACAAAAGCAACAGAACAACCACATCCTTCCAGCTTAAGCCCACCTGTTCAGACTCCTGGCACAT
>JAUZNJ010033774.1:0-13010 GCA_034780135.1 Jordanella pulchra | reverse complement strand
GAACCAAACTTTATGAATGTTTTTTGTGACAAATAAGTATGTGTTCCGATCACTCTATCACAGAAAAATAAGACTTGAAGAACTTATTGGAAACTCAAGACAGCCATGACTCGTTTATCACCCAGGCTGAAGTCACCGAGGTAGTCAAAAACCTGCACGGTAACAGGGCCTCGGGGGTGGATGAGATCCGTCCTGACTATCTCAGAGCTCTGGATGTTGTCGGGCTGACATGGCTGACACGTCTCTCCAACATCGCGTGGAGGTCAGGAATAGTGCCCCACATTGGCAGAACGGGGTGGTGGTTCCCCTCCATTAGAAGGACTGGATGGTGTGTCCCAATTACAGGGGAATCACACTTCTCAGCCTCCCCGGGAAGGCCTATGCCAGGGTCCTGGAGAAGAGTGTCTGGCTGATTTCTGAACCTTGGCTTCAGGAGGAGCAGTGTGGTTTTCGTCCTGGCCGTGGAACAGTGAACCAGCTCTACACTCTCTGCAGGGTTCTGGAGGGCTCATGGGAGTTTGCCCAACTGGTCCGCATTTGTTTTGTGGACTTGGAGAAGGCGTTCGACCGTGTCCCTCGTGCTACCCTATGGGTTGAGCTTCAGGAGTATGGAGTCTGGGGCCCTTTACTAGGTGTTATCTGGTCTCTGTACAAGCAGAGCAGGAGTTTGGTCCGCATTGCCAGCATCAAGTTGGACTTGTTCCCGGCGCATGTTGGACTCTGCCAGGGCTGTTCTTTGTCACCAGTCCTGTTCATAACTTTTATGGACAGGATTTCTAGGTGCAGCGATGTTGGAGCTTGGCCTGTTTTTCAGTGTAGTCCTGTTTCTTTCTTTGATTAACTGGATATGTTCTCTTTCATCTTTCATCCTCTTTCTTGGAGCTCGTCTGCTTGGCTGTGTCTTTCCTGGACGGGGCTGCTTGTGGAACTGGATGATACTTAGCTTTTATATCTCTGTTTCTTTCTGTATGTCTGCTTTTGTCTCATTGAACCCCAGTACTCTCCACTGTCACTACATGCATGCTTGGTGTGAGGGATTACTGTCGAGTCAACAAGTAGATACAATCCACTGGTTTTCCTTAGATAAAAACTTTGAACCAATGTGACTCTATGAATTGATTGAATTGTTTCTGTAAAGAACCTTGAGATGACATGTGTTGTGAATTGGTGCTATATAAATAAACTGAATTGTTAACTATTTATGGCTTTTGTTCTGTATGTCTTGTTGCATTTCTAATAATTCCCATTTGTCATCATTTTCAGAAACATCTCCTTTTTTTCTTCTGCATTACAAAATGTCACTGTCTTTGCTACCGGAAATCTCCCTCTTCTAAGCTGTCTACAGCAGCATAATCAGCAAACCCAAAAAATAAGATTGTACCTAGCCTACCATCAACATCTGTTATTTATTTTCATTGACTGTAGTGTTCTTGAACTCTATAATTTCTATGTTGTTTTTTACTAATTTATTAAAACCCTTCTAAGGCAACCTAAGTTTGTTCTCTGCGTTCTACTTTAGTTTCGAACTCGGTCTGTTGTGAGACCTTCCCAGTTCGGTGGATCAGAATGCAGTGTAGAACTCACAGAGGAAAGGCCTTGCTATCCCTCCAGAGAGTGCCAGCTACCGTCTGTTGACTGTGGAGACGACTTCAAGTGTGACAATGGTGAGAAGAATGAAAATATGACATATTTCCCAAACTGTAATTGTAAGATATGATTAAGAACAATCTTCACCATGCAGGGCGCTGCATTAACTCCACACTGACGTGCAACAAACAGAACGATTGTGGCGATAACTCGGATGAGAGGGATTGCACAACCTTTAAAATTGTCTGTCCTGCTGAGAAGAGAGTGGCCCCTGGGTCTGATCTGGTTGGAAATGGGTAACTGGTTGATACTCACCCAATAACCCCTATAGAAGTGTGTTGTGGTGTGTTTTACCTATTTAATTCTTCACTTAAAAAAGGTACCAGGGGTCTTCTGTTTTTTGCAGAAATGTTCTAATCCAAAGTAAACCAATAATGTACCCAAAGAACTGAAAAAATAAAATAATGTCTGATATATAACAAAGGATTTTCTCTTTGCGTCTTTGGGACAAAGATTTGATGCTCTGGCAGAAGAGCCAAGAGGAGCGGTGCTGGACAACATGTTCATGGGAGGAAGCTGCATCATCAGGCGGCCCCAAAGCACTTTTCTCTATCATCGAGTTCCACACAACTTTAAGACCTTCGATATTAAGGTAGTCATTGATAACTCATTGATTAAAGCTTTCACCACCAATGGATACTGAGAGAACTTGCGAAAACTCTAAAAACTGTTTGACTCAGCTCTGGATAGAGAGAAATCTTCAAGAAAATATATTTACTTGTCACTACAGTTTTTAAACCTCTGATATTAACTGATGATGTTATTGTTTAGGTTGGAGTGCTGGAAGACTTTAGCACTGACCCCCAAGAGCTCGTCTCTGAATTCATCGAGATAAAGAGAACGAGTCAAAGTGAAAGAGGTATCCAGGGTCCAGCAGGCTCTGTGTTTCTTTTCCTTTTTTTCCACAGTTCTTCCAGGTCACGTCTTACATCCAACAAGGAAGCATTTGAGGCTTCAAAGAAAAAGGTAATTATTTTTATGCTCAATGTGATACTAATAAACTATTTGGAATAAGAGCAAATACAAGAAATAGCTAACACAGTGCTGTTAATGGCACTAAAATAAGTCTATCTCTGGCCCTATTTCCAGGACTCCAAGTTTATCCGAGTGCACCAAGTTCTACCGATTTCCACATTTACAGTAAAGGACCCACAGGACCTCGTCCTTTCACTGCCATTTCAGCAGTTCCTTCATGCCCTCCCACTGGACTACAACTACGCCCTCTACAGGGAAATTTTCCAGCGCTTTGGGACACACTACTACAGCTCAGGAAAACTGGGAGGCCACTATGACCTACTGTACCAATACAGCCGAGAGGAGCTGAAAAGTTCAGGTGAAACATTAAAACCTGCTTTCCAAAGTATAAAATGACATACTATTTTTAAAAAGCATAGAAATAAATGAACAAGGCATACAACAGCAATTAGCATTTGAAAATAAGTTCTATAGTGAAAATGTTTTATATCTGAATGACTGTTTACAACACAGTAATCTCCATCAAGGTGGGTCACATCTAGAAGTTGTCAATGTTTTTGACTGAATCTATCATTTTTTGTTTTTTAGAGATAAAATCACAGCGGTCAAAATAATTGTGTTTTCATCAGTATTTGTCTTTATGTGCATTTTGAAATATTGCATTAAAAGAGCTTGATGGTAGCTGTAAAATTTGAATCCAATTACTAAATTGTGCTGTTGTGCAAATTTACCGTAAGATTATGAATATATTAAATAACTACAACTGAAAGTTATAGCTGATTCATAGGTCATTCAGAATCCAGGGTAAAATCAATAAATGATCATTACTTAAATGATTATAACTGTAACCTCCTTCATACCAGGGTTCTTAGCCTTTTTACTCAAGATTGGGCTCCTAGATTTGGCTGTTAAAATTCAGGTGCCGTTCACCAATTTAGTAATTTAGACTATGGTTATCAGCAGAGTTATTAATCACCAACCAAAGAAAATGTCTCTGTTCATTCAATGGTCAACCAAAAATGATGAATCTGGCCTGAGTGATAAATCGTTTACTGTATGAAATAACCACAAACGACCACTGATTAAAACAATGGTACCTTTCTTAGCTAACCATCACTAAATTAATCACTACTGAAAACAAGCACAAGTAAATAAAACTAAAAGGGTAAAGAAGAAAATTTGAAAGTCTCTTTAAGCGTCTGTGGGAAGGTTCTAGCTTTAACGCTTAATGCATTCAAAGTGTCCTTTAACCATAGCAGATAGATGTGAATAGACCCTGATGTAGGGATATTAAATGCAGTCAAACAATGACGTTTCATTTGGTTTTACAGTGAAAAATGAATAATGACTCAAATGCATTAACTGTAATAAAGCTGAAGAGAATGAGTTAGCTTGGCTAGTCCCAGCAGATAGGTTTGGTCGGTTCTGGCTGAAACAAAGAGTCAGCTTGATCTAATACTTGCAAAAAACTCAACTGACTTCTGCAGAGGCACATCATCTATTATTTTTTTTCTTTTTCCAAATTATTTTTATTGAAACAAATGATAAGATAATACCAATAAGGAATACAGTTCACTTTTTTTTTTTTTTTTTTTTAGATAAACATATACTTGTGCTGGTATAACTTCTAACATATAAATACAAGTATAAATGTTGAAGTAGTCACACCTACTACATATACAAAAAAAAAACAAACAAAAACAAAACAAAATAAGAACAATACAAGAAGAGAACAACCCACCCCATTCCCACCCTGTCTCAGCCCAACACATTCAGCAGAATTATAAGATAAATAATGATAATACTAATAAAAAAATTTTAAAATATATATATATTAAAAAAACATCAGTAAAGTACAGCAACAGGCATACATATTTAATTGGGTAGGAGCTTCAAATCTGAAAAATAAGAAAGAAAACACTGCCATTTTTGGAAAAAATTGTCTGTACATCCTCTCATTGTATATTTGATTTTTTCAAGTTTAAGAAAAAACACTATGTCCTTAAGCCACTGGGCGATGGAGGGATATCTAGCAGACTTCCAGTGTAATATTATTGAACGTCTTGCAGTTAAGCACATAATCTATTATTATTGATCTTCTTTTGGTCATGATCCACATTGGATATCCAATACGGACATGAAGTTGTGTCATAACTTGCCCTCCATAAAAACCCCTTAAAATAAAGCTAAACTAAAAGCAAATGGTCAAAAATTACTAATCATAAAATTATGCAATAATATCACATTTCAGCAATTGGTATCATGCAACCCATGTCCCTTGATGTGTTTCCTTTGGAGTGTTTTGCAGATGGTCTGCAGCCAATACTACTTTGCAAAGAAAACCTGCATGGACATTGGTCCACCAATTTCCAAAATCAAAGACACTGTACCTGATTTTATTTTAATCTCTCTAAAAAATGTTTTTTACATGATATAGTGTGCGGCAGAAGAGGTAATTTTATTAAAATAAATTACTCACTGATTACTCATATGCAGGCATCCAGACATTTTTTGTATAGGCTTCTAATTTTAGCGTGACAGTTTTCTCTGCCAGTTTGTTTCCTTCTGTAGAGCTTCTCGTTTACAATCAGTCACTAAGAGAGTTTGTCAACCAGGGGTGTTTTCTCCAAGCAGAACGGTACGGAGACCAACGAAGGGAAAGTTGTGCTACTCAGCTGGCTGTCACTGCATATACAGCAAAACAGCCTAAAAGGGTCAGAGCGAAGAAAAAGAAGAGATAGTTGAAACGCAAGAAGGAACAAAGCCTGTCAAGGGCTTTGCTGGACCACCTCGGACTACAACTGGCTGTAGTGCTCTTAGACAGATATATTTTCATAGCATTTATTAATAGATGTGACCCGCATGCATAGTGGGAGGAAAGTCTCTCAATGCAGAAGGTCAGGGGCTTGGCTTACAGTTTCTCCTCGCTCATGTTTCAGAACCGTGCAGAATCAGGTACAGTATCTTTCATACCATGGCTTATGGCGTAACAAAATGGTGTGATGATGCCACATTGGTTTTCTCTGTACTTTTTATGCGGCAGGTGATACAGAAGAGCACATCTCAGGCTGCCTGAGCCGAGAGACTGGCTGGACTGTAATCCTCTACAGTGAATACAGCAGTGTGTCTAGATGCACTAACAACAGGATGACTGAGAAATATCAAGGTTGTTTCTGACTTGCAGTAGTAATAAAGCATTTCCACATTTTTGTATTCCTCCTTTGCTTATTTTCTTTGCTCATTTCCTTCTCCTGTCTCTTTTCCAGGGTCATTCATCCAGTCCTCAGAGAAATCCTTCTCCATGGTAAAAGGAGGTCGAGTCAGGGAGGCAGAAGCCCTTACCTGGGAAAGAGAAGGCTCTGCTCCCGACAAGACATCCTACAAGAACTGGGCCAAGTCTGTGCTTGACAACCCTGCTTTGGTGGATTACAAGGTAAACTCTAGATATCTTCATAGATTTCCTACATCAGTAATCTTAAAAGCTTGGTTTTGTCCTCTCAAAATCTGGTTGTGTAGACAAGTACACCAAAGCTGTTAGACTCTTACTTAATTAAAATTTCAGCCAGTTGCAGCCCAGGAGTGTTTTCGATTTACAAAATTAGGCAGAGGTATCAAAGTTAAGGATATACCTGCCGACCACAAGAAATAGGTCAACCCCATGCTACCCTAGAAGGAAAGGCAGGAATGGATGAAGGTATGCATGAAGGTGTGAACAAAATCTAAGACAAGACAAGGATTAAACAAAAGACATTCCAGAATGGCTGTTGCTGTCAAAGGGTCCGTCTGGTGCGGTGACTAGAACCAAGAAGTGAGTAATAGGACATGTTGCCTGTAAGACCAAGTGCTTTGTGTTCATTTGTGTTTGACTCCATTTGGTACCATCTGCAGTCAATCCTCAGAAGAGGGGGTGAATGCGAATTTCTTGTGATCACCTCCTGGTTCATTTCAGAGGGAATTTTAACTTGTGTAATGAATGTGTCAGGTTATCTAAAGCATAACTAAAAAAACTAAATTTATCTGTGCCCTTTGTATTTCAAGACAACTTGTAGCTGCATGTGTCTCAATATTGAGACGATATACTGAACATAGCAAGTCTCATTATTAAACACTCTGCATTTTTCTTTGTTCAGTTGCTTCCACTCATAGACCTAGTACGGGGAATTCCCTGTGCTGTCACGAAGAGGAGACACCTGAGGAGAGCTCTGTTACAATACCTGGAGGAGTTTGATACCTGCAAGTGTGCCCCCTGTCCCAATAACGCCAAGCCAGTTCTCTCTGGTACCGAGTGCAAGTGTGTTTGTCAGACAGGAACTTTTGGAACCAACTGTGAGAAACGGGCACCTGACTACACATCAGGTAGGAAGAATTTATCATACCAAACTCATTTAAGGGGAATTTGTGGGTTTTATAATCTTAAATAGATCTTTTTTTATTACTTTGGGGTTGTTAGCATCTTACTGTAGATTGGGCTGAAAGAGTCCTCTAAAATATAACATATAAATGTAAGTATGTCCAGTTTGAGTGTAGGCTGTGTAAAATATTGGTTCATGCTGGTTTGGCTGTATCACAGAGCAGCATCTGAAATAGCCTCTCCAAGAGTTCTGTATAAGCTGGCTTATACAGATAACATTTTTGAACCGGTTTAAAGGGACCAGGGCTGAAATAATTAATTGGATTAATCAGATTAATCGATTATTGGAATAATCGTCAACTACTTTTGTAATCGGTTAATCGTTAACTGGAGTATAGAGACTCTAAAACATACCTTTAGGTGACAGATCGCCCCACTCAGAGCAGAATTTATGCTAAAATTGTAAAAAAATATACAGATACTTTGTATTTAAGATAAAAAAAAAACTTTGTCTTCCGTCAACATGCTCTATCAGAACTCATCAGGTGGAAAAGTTTTACTTTCACCTGATTTCATTCTGTAAAAAAATCTTCTTCCAGGAACCTTTTACCATCTGATTATTAATCGATTAATTGACAATTAATAATCAAGAGATGAATCGATTAGCAAAATAATCGTTAGATGCAGCCCTAAAAGGGACAATATCTTGGGTTAAAAAGTCAATAGTTTTACTATATTTCTACTGACAGCATACAGCACACTGTGCTAGTTTCTCCAAAAATGGTACAATTTGAACAATTTTATTATTAAGAAGCCCCAGCACATGCATGGTCTGCCTGCAATCGGTAATATTGCAGTAGGGGGTGTCGGTATGCAAGCACATGTTTTCCACCAGTGATGTAGCATGAAAATTATTGGTTTTATCTGCTAGTTTACTACCCAGAGAAAATAAGGTCATATATATGTATTAATGTCTAATTGTTTAATGGATCTTTATGTGTGCAAGACAAAGAAGCCAACCAAGTGCTGGCAAACAGCATAGCAACATGTTTGTGTGAGAAAATACCGAAACAGAGATCCATGTGATTTTCATACAAGACATAAAATTATTCACCACTTTATGGTTGAAGAACTAGAACAACTTTTTGCTGTTTCTATCGGGATAAGCCGCAATGGTATACATAGCAAACAATGCTTGTCTAGCATAGCAATTCAAATGTTGCTATGCTAACTAGGACTTAAAGAGAAGTAAGTTTAATAAATTTGGTCCTGAAGCAAAAGAGATCCAAATTAAGAACTTTTTATTTAAATAGTAAAAGTAGTTTTAAGTTATTTTATATGGTGGAAAAACAAATGTTACTCTAAAATGGTTCCCATTCTGGTTAGCCACTAGCTTAACTAGTCGTTAACATTTACCTGAATATAAAAATACTTTGCTTGAATTTGGGTCATATATTGACTTCTGACCTACTTTTTAAAATTTGAGTAAAAAAGCAACTATATCTCAGTAATGATTAGTAATGTTTCAATTGAAAGTTGTTTTATTTTCCACAGAGGCAGTGGATGGTTACTGGAGCTGCTGGGGGCCATGGAGTGGCTGTGGGGGCTTTATGCGGAGACAACGAACAAGGAGATGCGATAACCCTGCTCCCCTCAGAGGAGGCCAACCCTGTGATGGTCCAAACAAACAGGAGGAACCCTGTCATATCTCTCTTTTTGAAAGGTGGGATTGAAAGGAGTTTTGTAATTCTTTGTTTTGCTGTTTATAAAGAGTTATCTGTACTGAGAGCTCTGTGGTTTGGATTTCTGGTGCAGAAAAGAGTCTTGTGACAATGATGATGACTACACTGTGGGATGGAGGGATGAGCTGCCCCCAGGGGTGCAAGGCTGTTTGAGGCCTCAGAGACCACCCAACAGCTTCCTCAGGGTATAAATCACCTTATATAGATGAAATACCCATTACAATATTTAAACACTGGATGTAACAAAAATAAATTTTAAGCTTATTGCATCAGAATTATTTAAACTTTTATAGTCTAATCAAATGTTGGTTTCACTCTAACAGAAAGCTAAACAGTATTACTCCTTTGGTGAGGATGAGGAGTTCCAATGCTTCACCGGATTTGAACTTGAGGGTTTCCAGTTTATCAACTGTCGTACTGATGGAACTTGGAGTCAACCAACAGGGAGATGCATCAGTGAGTCTGGCAATAAAAATGGAAGATTGGGCAGGGTTTCAGCTCTTTGCAACGAAATGAGAACATAACAGATCACAACCATACAACTCAATGTTCTGCCCTGTTCTGCTTGAACAAACTTTGTCTCACTAACTTAGAGTTTGAGAAAGGCTGTGAAGGTTGCTAGAATCAAAACAAATTACAGGTAGTTGGAGAAAACAGTAAAATGTTATGAATAAATCCTGACAAAGAAACTTTCTTGTTATGGGAGGATTATTTCTTGTCCCAAACAACTTCTCTCAGCCAAACGGCCTTGCAGGTGGAAAGACCTGAGTGAAAACTTTTATGCTTCAGTAATTGAATAAATCAATATATGTCAAGGAAAAGTGTAATATACAAAATGAATTTTCCAACCACACAGCATTCTGAAAAGGATGGTCATTTCTATGTCCTCAATACTTCTTTGAACCTATTTTCGAAATGATCTTTAAATTCTTGTAGGAATGCGTTAAACAAGTTAAATTATGGATTACTTAAAAATAACTTCTTTTTTCATCTGGGATGATCCTAGTTAAACAGAATAAGATGTGGAAGGAAAGTTTTTTTATTTTAAAGTTACACAAAGTGATTCTATACAGAAGCTCCAGGTTTGGAGACCATTGGTAGAAAGCTAAAGCTAATGTAAGCAGGTTGATATAAACCACTTACGGTAAAGAGTCACTGTATCCATGGTTACCATCAAACAGACTCTTTACCTGAAGGGAATCGCATTCCCGTCAGAGCTGCAGTGTGCTGCAACCAGGAATCTGGTATGAAATATGAAGAAATGTTACATAAAATCCATGAATTGTGTCCTAAGCAATCCTGCCACACACATTAATTTGATACACTCTCGCAGTTTAGAAAAAAATATAATTTACCCAAATTGTTGACTTCAATCTGCTTTATTTTAAACCCGATTCCAAGAAATATAAATGGTCCATACGAATCCGTCGAATCAAGTGCTGTCCGAATAGTGCTAGCAAAAAGGAGGTGGGATTTTGGAAGAAGAAGCTTAAGTTTATGTTTTTGGAGTTTTTTTTTTTTTGGAAGGCTGTCCCAATTTGACCAGCATAACCCATTTGTGTTTCTGCCACACGCTGATCTCCGTAAGACTAAAGACTGTTTGGATTCAGCACAGAGGTCCAATTAGCCATGTTAACCACATGCTAATAAGCTAAATCACCACTGCAAACTACTGTAGCCAGGCAACATTTACCAATAACCAGGAGATCATGCACTTAACAAATCTGTAATCTTAATCTTCCAACATATATTCATGCGCCGCCATCCTTCCTTTGCTGTTGTTTTGTTTCAAAGCTTAAAGCTATAACATCTTGTCATGATCCTGACTGTTGAGCTAAGAAAAAACAAATATGGTCAAACTTTAGTGCAAAATAAAAAAAAAACACTTCTCTTGTGCTTTCCATGGGTTTATCATTCCAATAAAGTGATGCCATCATTAGGGGTTAAAATTCTCATAGTGTTTCCATAAACAGAGAGGCTAAAACTGAGGATTAGGAAAGATTACCGCTTGGAGTCTATTTCTACAAAGGAAATTCCTAAACCCCGCCATCCTCTTACCCTCAGGGAGGCTCTGTGTTGCTCCTGATGTCCCAGAGAACATGGAGCTGTTTCCATCCAAGGAGTTGTACACAGTCGGAGAATCGGTTGGTTTCAACTGCAAAGAGAACGGCCTGATTCCGATGCCACGAGGCCTCTACAGATGTGGCAGCAAACTGACCTGGGAGCCCCCGCTGCCTGCAGACCTCCACTGCACCAATGGTTGGTTAAAACAGAGGAGAAGCTGCTTATGAAGACCCTTTAAATCTGATAAACTTCTCTTATAATCCTATATTGTTCAGGATCAACACTACTTAAATTTTGGCAGAAGAATTTGCCAAATTTGAGATCTATCAAATATTTTTCCGGTCAATATTCAGCCCTCGGTGCATATCAATACTCTATTCAGGCTGCCCTTCTTGTCACAGAACGAGTCACAAAACCGCTTTATGCTAGTCTGAGCTCCTCTTGAACTCCAAAGCAAACTACTTTAGAAGTTGTTTTTAGCTAACAAAAGAGATATGACTCTTACCTTAAATTTTTAATGTAGGATGGTAAACTAGAGGTGTAAATGCAGCTTTGTCCTTACCAGGAACTCCATGACTTCTCATTCTGCTGGTCCAAACTGATCTTCTTTCAGACTCCAAAAACAGTTAGAGCTAATCCATTTTGCGATAGTGCAGTGTTGATTTCAGGTCTAAAGCTAGGCTTCTACTCACCGCATTGTACAGTGCACCAGGATGCCAGTGCCAAAGGTGACACGGTCATGCTGTCCCTAACAACAGCTGCAGGCCCCGTGAGCGGCCACAGCCTGAAGTCCTGCACCTCCAAAGTTTTGCACACAAGCCTCTTTCAAAATCGCCAAACAAGTTCTATCGTACAGAAGAACTTAATGAATCCAGAAGTTTGGAGCAGCACGATTTTGTTAAAATGCTGTTGTTACTGCTAATTCTGTGACTTAGAACAGCAGAAGCAAATTATATACTTTACTGGCCAAGTTCATGAATAAAAACAAGGATTTTGATTTTTCTTTATTCGTGCAGAGTATAATCAATTCCAAAACAACAATTCACAGTATGTAAAGCCCTCTACTTTTATTTAGCAAAGAAAGGTATTTTTTAAAACCTTTTATTTAGTAGGAAAACAGGCCGTATTCCCTCTCATCACGTCTTTCCGTTTGCACCTGTTGAACATGCAATCATCTTCTTTGTCTCTAGCCCTCCGTTTATTTCCACAAACACACCAACTATTCATCACGATTGTTTACAATATTGGGAGCGGCCTTTTAAAAGTACGACATCAACTATGTCATGTTGTTTTTACTGAATTTCCACTGGTTATGTTGAGTTCTGCCACCCTGTGTTTTCGGCAAATACTGTACTTACCTGTACTCTCACGACAAGTATAAACCTCTACAGTGCTTCTATGGGCTTCAGTAGGCATACACTGGCGCAACAACCCAATGCATGAATAATAACTCTGCCTTAAACGATACACAGTGATGCTTTATCAGCCAAATTTTTAGAATAATCCAAATTCTTTCTCTTTTTATCTGTCTTTAGTTCCTGATAGTCGGTGTGGACCTGGGCAGAAGCGACAAGGAGCTCAATGTGTCTGCATCGAACGGGAGAGCTGTCTGTTAGTGCTTTCAAGATATCATTCTGTTCCATTTGTTCCATTTTTTATGATTATTTTTCTTCCAACCAGCCAGACTGATATGGGAATTCTGCCTGAATTGCTCCCTGGTCATAAAAACTCATATGTGCAAATTTGAATTACTCTTCACGCCCATTCTGAATTGCTTACATGTGCAGCTTTAATAACATGTTGCCCTCAATATGTCACGAGCATGACTCCATGCTCCTTCTCTGCACTTTTTGCCCTTTTATGCACCTTTAGATTCTCTCCCATTCGAACATCGACATCTTCACTCTGAGGGTGGAACCAACCTGGCTAAATAAACTGCCTGTGATTGGCTACTTTCAGGAAACCCCGCCTTCTAAGACAGTCTGTTTTCCTCGTAGCTCCGGCTAGTAACGTTAGCAAAGCTTTTTTAGGCTAGTAGCTCTTCTCTTAAAGAGTTTGAAATTGTTAAAATGAAGTCATCATTATGTGACTTAGTTTAACACGGTCATAAATATGTTCTGAGAGCAGTCGAAATTTGCTTTGAAATTATTCATTTTACATTTCGTCACCTTCTTAAAATAATTGCCTAAGTCATTTTTTTTCAAAAATGATTTTTTTGCCTAAATCATCTC
>JAUZNJ010033773.1:0-13010 GCA_034780135.1 Jordanella pulchra | reverse complement strand
TATATATACACAGTCCTTCTATTAAGGCCTAAAGGACGTATTAAAGAACATTAGCAGACAAATATTCGTATTAAAGAACATTAGCAGACAAATATTGTAACAAAGACCAAAGCAAGAAGTCTGTGATTTACCTGTGGAGGAGTTTAAGGGATGGTTAGCTTACATGAGAATATCTAAGCCTTCAACATCTTCTAGGCTAGAGAAAAATTTAAAATGAAAAGAAAGGAACAACTGCAATTATTCTTAGACATGAACGTCTAACCAAACTATCTTGAGCTAAGAGAGCAAACTCTGGAGAAGCTGCAGAGATCCACAGCTCAGGAGGGAGAAATGTGTCAGCAGGACGACTACCGGTACTGTGCTCAAGCCTGGCAATGATTCTTGTTTATTAGAGGCCAATTAAGGTACAACTACCCAGACTTTACCACAAGCCAAAAAGAAGATACAACCAACATGTTGATGAAGTGACTCGGAAGAAATGCATCTAAAATGAAGTTTCTACTTGAGCGCAAAGCAAGATGGTAAGCTAATTCTGCACATTAGCATGAACACATTATAGCCTTAGTGAGACACAGCTGAGGCAGCATCATGCTGTGTGGAGTTACGGGAGGATAGAGGGAACTGAAACTGGTGCAATCTGGAAGAAAAACTATCTATGAGTGCTGAGGTCTACCGTCCTTCAGGACACTGACCCTAAATAAACATCTGAAGCAACAATGGCTCAGATCAAAGCAGGGATATGTGTGAGAATGACTCAGACAAACTTTAGAAGTAAATGCAAACTATAATCTGTGGTAAGATGAATCTTAAAAGATGACTTAGATTGAATCTGACTTAGTTTGAGCTATTTTGCAAGAAACTCTAAATTTAGTTTCATAGACTTGCAGGTGTAAAGGTAATGAAAGATGGTTTAATTTAGCACCGACTCGGAGTCCTCTATATGAATACATATAACACTTTTCAAAAATCTATTTGTAAACAACTTCTGTATTCTTCTACTTTAGACAAAGACACAGTTCCTGTTAGTCTATCATATAAGGTACCAATAATAAAAGCACTAAACTTAATAAAATCTGAAAAATCTACTCACCTCTTCTCCTCCTTGACCTTCTGCTGTTCCTCCTGACGTAGCGCCCGCACCATGATAGACTCATGCGTCCCACCAGTGATGGTAGCAAGATACCGAGAGGCCTGCCTTCTTCGTGTGGACGTTCCCCCAGAGCCCCGCTCCTCATCTGCACCAAAACGACCTTTCGAAGTCATGGCCAGGGACGTCTTTTCTCGCAGCATCCTAGCGTGGCAGATTCAGATAATGTTCTCCATTTAATGTGAGGTTAAAAAAATAATGTGGGAATTTGTCTGTTAAGCTTGGGTTTTTATCCTTACCTGGAAAGCAATGTAAGCTTTTGCTCCAGCATGATTTCCAGCTTTTGAGCCTGTTTGGAGATCCAGTGGTCCACCCCATAATAACGGTAACAGTTTTCTAACATAAGCCTGAAGTCTGCGACAAACTGTGTTATATTCTCATACTCCTGGTTAACAAACTTCTCCTCAATGCGACGCATGCACATCGATTGCCTAAGCTGAGAGTTAGCAAGGCCCTGAATGCCTTCGATACCGTGCTGGGACACATGGTGGCCGATGGGATGAAGAAAGGTGCTGGTGATCCCTTTGTGCTTGTCCGACAGAAAACCGGTGAATATCTTATAGGCCTGTTGGACCTCGTAGTTCATATCATCTTCAAAGTTATTGCTGTTGGTTGAAACACAGACCTCTGGCAGTGAAAGTTCACCGCTTGGAAACGCAGAGAGGCTGTCTTCGTCTGGACTGCGTACCAAAGCCTCGGTTTTCAAGGTGCCATTACTGAGTTGTTCTTCTGATCTGATGAGTTCTCCAGAGTTTCTGCGGATCCATTTGGTTTGTAAAGACATGTCCGCCATGGGCTCCGGAGCAGAAGAGTTTTGGTTTCTCGCAGTCAGATCCTGACTGTGGAACACCTGCTGGGTGCATGCCGCTGGGATTATTTCGGATGTGTTCTTCTGATCCATGGCACAGACACCTGGGAAGGGTAACAAATATCAACAATGTGAAATTTGCAAACACTCCAACCAAGTTTGAATTGAAGATAGATCCAGACGGTAACTTCAACGCAACTCAATAAATTAGAATAGAAAAATGTGTTTGAGTTAAGTGATCCAATTCAAACAGAGAAATTCACACTTGAGGAAAACCTATTTCAAATATTTGTTTATTTTGATATAGGGCTAAGAAAACACAAAATTCAGTTACTCAGAAATAGAAATCAGAAACAGTGTGTAATCTATATTGAGTATTGATTTTTTTGTTTAATTAACTACATAATCTATGCTTGTTTACATCTCAGAGCTGGTGTGTTAGAAACGCTCTATACAACCAGACCGAACTAAATCACGGCACCAGTTAATAGTCCGTGTTCCTGTCATGCAAAGGGGGGCACATGATTGGCTTACTTTATCTGCCTCCAACATCTTGTCAAACTTTTCTTTTCTCAGGATTAACAGCTAGTTAGCCTAAAGTTAGCAACTGCGAGTTAGCTAATAAACAAAGCCGGCGTAAAGTTTGAAAAAAATACTTCTACCTTATCCTATGTCAAAGACGCCCACGATGCAAAAGATAAGCAAAACAAAGTGACCGGAGGCAAACTCTGGTTGCATCAACAACATACCTTGACGTTTTCAGTGCGGCTTCTTTCACTAGCAGCAGATCAGAGAGCGCTTAGCAAGCTAAGCAGCCACGACTAGTTGGCTAGCTAGGTTAGCTGACTATTGTCTCTCACTTGAGGCCTGCAATTGCTCCGCTCACCATCCATAGTAGATGTTTTTTAAGCACATTTAAGTCCGACAAGTAGAAAGTTACGCTGCCTTCTCGGTGTCGTCATCGCACGAAATGATGTCAGTGGCAACAGGGAAAGCTAATAGCGCTTTAGCCGAAGTAACAGTAGGTGATTGTCTGAGAATCCACAACTATTAATTTTTACCCAATATACATCTAACTAAAGGATGTCAAGTTTACCGCTGCTTAAAAATCTCTCGGTTTACTTTAGAGAAAGTTTTGAGGCAAGTGCCGGGTCCAGAGACGCCGTAGAAATTGTATAGAAAATTACTGAAGCGTCCAGTCTGCAAAAAAGAATAGCGTTTTACGTCCACCCAATGCAAATGTGTTCACTCTGACGTAACTATCTCGTTCCCGCGTCACCCTGGTTTGTTTTTATTCTGCAGCAAACTGATTTAACTATGTCTTCATACCTTTTGACAAACATAAGTAACTTAAAAATATATAAATAAGGGACTGTGAGAAAAAATATGAGTAAAGAAGACAACATAGTGAGGAAAACAACAAACCTGACTCGACGTGCTTGATTGTTGTTGTTTCATTTCACTTTTATGAGCAAAAAAAAAAAAAAAACAGACAAACACGAAGTGTTGCCCGTCTCATTAAGATTGCCATTGTTGCCAGAATAAAAATACATAAATAACAACAAAGAAACAAATATCTTATTCTTGAAGTCTTAGATTTTATTTTAAAAAATATTAATTTGTTGTGGAGTATTTGACATTGATATCTAAAATAAGTTTAAATATAGTTTGATAATTCAAATAAAATCAAAAAAGTATTTCTCATGGTTTCTCCATATTACTGCATTGCTCCATAAAACCGCTAGATGTCAGGTCTGATCTACACATGTTTTTGTCTGATCTACACTTGTTAAATTGGGTAAAATTATTGTCAGGTTGCCTCTCGGGTTATCATTCCATTTAAAAGATATAGATGTATTCTGTTTCTAATAAGACTGCTCAAGCTCAAAATGTATCATGAAACAGCAAACAAATATGTAACCTCCAGTGGTCCAATGGGGCCATGTCCCTCATGCCAATTACCTGGTGAAACAGAGACGTTCACCATTATCAACAAAGCATAATCTTGGAAAAGACATTAGCTCTATTTTTCTTTTTTAAAAAAGAAAATTCTACATTAGTGTATAAAAGATATGATTTTGTCTTCTTAAAAATACTTAATACTTAATAAATACTTTTGTGTTGGTCAGAAAATGTTTTTAAGAGCACCCAAATACTTCAGCATAAAACAGGGAGAATTATTTACTCAATTTTTACCTCATTTGCAACATTTGTCCAAAATCTCTAATCTGTTTTTCAGCGAGGAACAAGTTATTTTTTAAAGTTCCTAAAAACGTTTCTAATTTTCAAACAGCAAAGAAATTTAAAAAAGAAAATCTTACTATTGTTAGAATGATATGAGTGACTCCTCCCCACCTATACTCAAACTATCTAGAAACAGACCAACAAATGTAGAGAAAATAATAAGACTGAAATAGGAAAGACTAATGTTGTATTCCCACTTCTTTTGCTATTTATTTGACAAACACATTTAGATATTTTTAAAACATTTCTCATATTTGTGAAAACAAGAACAGTTATGTCATTGGTTGGTTATGTTTGGAATTAATTAATCTTAGATGAGTGATAAATTTAAAAGACATATTGTATGGCTTATGTAAGTTATACTTAATTATTCTTATAAAGATTACAGATGCTTGCCTCTTTACTATTTTGGGTGTGGTGAAAATGTGGAAGAAGGTGGTCACCCATGTATGAGAGCCACAACTGTGGACAAATTTAAATAGATATTACTGATGCTTTCTCTGCTGCCCAAATCTCACCATACATTCAAGGACCGGCTCTCTACTAGACTATTAAAACATAATAATAGTAATAATTATAATAAACGTTAAAAAAGATTAAGTGTGATTGCAGATTGATGTCACACCATCACGGTAAAACTATATAAAGAGACACATTTTAATGAAGAATTGTTATAGTTTCTTACGATGCATCTTTGTTATTGTTATAACTGTTCCTGCGTGTGGCTGAAGCTCGATCACAGGAAAATAGAGGGCTGTGTCTTTAACGGCTCACAGAACGTTACTTCGCGAGATTTGCTTGGCGCCGCGACCTCATGTAAGGCACCTCCTGCGCGAGATCCAGCCCGACGTTACCTCTGCAGAGGAAAACGCAGCGGAGCTCCGAAAATGGTTTATTCCTGTCTCATCTGAGCACATAATCACGTTTTGTACCAAGAAAGACATTTTTTAATCCAGTTTATTAAAGGCCTAACAGGGGGCGCCTTGCAACGATGTGGATCCAGGTTCGCACGATAGACGGGAAGGAGACGCGAACCGTTGAGGATCTTTCTAGACTGACCAAAATTGAGTCTTTACGGTTGAAAATACAGGACATCTTCAACGTGAGCCCCCAGCAGCAGCGCCTCTTCTACCGAGGGAAGCAGGTAAACCCACGTCTGGCTATCTGACCCGTCACGCAGCAGCTAGTTTTGACGATTTTGACAGAGAGGAGGAGGGGAGGGGGGCTAGACTTCAATGGTCCTCCTCCCTGAACTCAAGTCGTTTCGGACCCTTTTTGAGCTTCCTGTTTTGATAGTAGTCCGCCAATAGATCTTACGAAAGATCCAAGTATGCAACTGAATGGGAAAAATGGGGTTAGGCTTTCTCTGCGCTCCACGATCGCCTTACCACCGTGGACATGTTTGTTTACATTGTCGCTACAGAGGAAGGGGAGCACAACACTTTGTTTCCACATGTTGGTTCCGCTAGTACAGTGGAAACCATACATCTCAGTGCCATGACTTCTGACTAAAGTAGCATCAGATCTATGTAAAGGGAAACGCTCTAAATACTTCCGAATTCTGGTTCGCATTTACACCAATGTAATAACGTTTTCCCTCCATGATTCTCTTTAGAAAGTCTTTATTATTATTTAAGGGGGTAGATTACACTGTAGCCCACGCGTGCCTTGAAGCTACTGTATTTGTTTACACTCTAGCGTCACCAACATGCGCACAGTGTATACTGTGTGTTTGAGTAGTGTAAATAAACCGGTTCCCATGTGGCATTGCTGTTCACCAAGTTAAACTCCTTATGTCTAACTCATGGATCTTTGGCATGTTTCGTTGTGCATATTTCCTAAACTGAAATGACACATAGAAAAAAATGAACAGGACAATGATTCAGTACTTATTACCATATTACCATTCATTTTATTGATCACAGCATGTAAAGGAGAGTTTAATGTTTTCACATTACCTTACATTAAGCACTTGATATTATGTATTTATGCTTGTTTATACAAAATATCATTAGGTAAGCTAGACAGTTATTAATTTATTATATACTCTTTATGTTTTGTATGCATACCGGTAGTATATCTAGAAAAGAGTGAACAGAACAGAATGTCATAGACAATTCAGGTAATCGTATTTAAGTCAATCATTTATTGAATTTGTTTATTTAATAAAGTATAATTAAATTGAATTTGGGCAAATCTGAAGTGTCGCAATATTTGAGAGGTTTTCTCTTAGAGTGGGACGGCTTTTTAAAGAATACTACACAAGGAGAATAATCAAATCTAATAAAGAAATATTTAGTTTAACTGATGTTGCCTAACAAATTCAGATTAGCAACTGATAATAGGGATAATTTTAGTATTATTAAATACTATCATTATAAAATGTTTGACTTAATTCCTAGCAATGCTATGATTTAGTAGTTTAGACTATTTTTATTCTATGCTTGGTTCCATAATTACACCAATAAATGATTATTGAAAAAAATGAATGCTAATATTGTGGCCTAAATAGAATTACATTTACACTACTTAATGTAAATAATGTAAAGAAGTAGGCTATTTGATAATGGCCAATTATGATTTTCACTGTTATTGGTGTTTGTGCAGTTTTGATGGTATGAACGGATAGATTTATAGCCAAAAACAGAGCAAATGATTTTTTTCCTTATTTTTATTGTTATATCTATTACCACAAATACTGCTAAATATTGTAATAAACTTTTGAATCAACATAATGCATAATTGACAGTATATTTACATCAGATTTAGGTAAATCATATAGTATATGTATAGTTATAAAATGTTTGTTAATATTTATTACTGTGGATCATTAGTACTGTATTGCTTCCCTCTAATCAAACATGTAGTGTTTTAGTTCTTAGAAATGTAAAGTATTAACTATTAACGTCATATAGGAATCTTTCACAAAGCGGCGCTTTTTTTTCAAACTCACCTTTGTTTTTAGGATAAATATGTTGCTTGGTTCCAAAATGTTACTTACATTAGTGATGCAACAGCCATGCTTTTCAAATTAATTCCTGTAGCTTTAATGTTAGATTTATTTTCTTTTCTTCATTGTTTGGTTAGTGGGCTTTATCATATGAAACAGATCCCAAGTGAACTAACATAAGAAATCGATGAAGTTATGTTATTGTAAGTTATTTACAAGCCTGGCAGATGGAGATGAAAGTGATTTTCGTACTATCCAGAATGCTTAGGAAACAATGCAGATATCTCTTGAAGCGTAATGAAGAAAGTATGAAAAAAGGCTCCGCTCTCCCTGCAGAAGGTGCGCTATGAACTTAGAGGAGGGAAAAATTCCCTGAGGGAACCTACCTTACAACACTGGTGCAGCTGGTCAAAGATGTAGTGTTTAATTATGTCAGCCTTGCACCCACATAATGCATATAATCCCATCTCCAGTGTTGCAGATGACTGACTGGTTGTCTCTTTATTTAAGTTTAAGCCACTATTTCAAATGCCGCAGCAAAAACAGATGGTTTTTCACAGACTCATTTGGATTCTTCTTCACTAATATTATGCAGCTTCTATTTACATTTGGTGGACTATGCATTGACACTTGGAACCGAAATAAAGAAAAAAAATGAATGAATACAGGAAAATTGAAAGTTGATTGATTATGGATTCGCCTAACTAATTTAGAAAAAGTCATAGAAAATACAGTTTCTCTTTATAATAATTATGTTCCCCTCAAGTTACTACTATCACACTGAAGAATGTTGTTGGGAATCTAGCCTGGTACTACTTGAGTACTGTGCATTCCATAAAAATATCACATGCTCATAATTATAGAATAAAATAAGCATTGTCTGATTAAACTGAATATTGGACAATATTTAGTCATTTGCTGATTTCTCTGTACATCTTAAAACATGTTAGGAAAAAAAACCCACATTGTTTCCTAAAGACGTATTTGATTGCTTTAGCTTTAAGGCTAAAGGTCAAAGCTAAATCTTTTAGTATGCTTACTTCTTCCTTTTTCCTTTCTCAAACTGGAATAATTTGAACATACTTCTTATATTTAAAGAGATTAAGAGTTGTATGCTCCTTGCAAACGATTGATGCAAGCATGTTTACGTTTGTCCTTGTGGTTGGCAGTCTAGTGTGAAGGTTTGACGCAGCTGGGCATTGTTGACCACATCTAGTTTTAAATAAAGGTATCTGTCTGTCCAGAGTGGAATAGTTTCTTTTTACTGTTGCCACATGTTTTCTCTGAATGACTGCTGATTGATAACATTTAATTAATCTATATTATTTCATCTGCTGACTTAAGTCAATTGGACTATGGGGATCTGACTAATAATCATATCTTGTTGGAAAGAATAGGATTGATACAAATAGAATATAAATGAAAGTAAGTTTACATAACTGGCTGTGAAGTCAGTCTGTTTGTCTTGTAAAGTTTGTTGTTAAATGGTGTTTATAAAAAAATGAGGTGAGAAATTGAATTGACTGTTTTACACATTCACCCTCTGCCCTTACTGGATGGGTGTCAAATGTCCAGTTATTTCTACAAACAGATTTATCTCATGGCTGCTGAGTTAGCCAAGCAATAAAACTCCCAGGAAGCCTGCTCTGTATGGCGTGTTGATCTGCCTTTTGCTAATACTCAGTAATTTTCACCTGTTGATGTATGTCAGGATGAGGATTTTGGTCAGGAAGTTCTACTCTGTACCTCATTCATATTTCCAGATGGTTTGTTTTGTTTTTCGCTCTGTGAAGCTGTGTAGTCTGTCTGGCTTTACTAAGAAAAGTACACAGTCACTTTCAGATTGTTCAAAAACTAAATAGGTTTATTGACTGAAGAAAATGTCTGTTTGGCTTGTGGTTAGTAAGTACGCAAGACGTCTTCTTCTTGCCATACAAAGAAGTCCACTAGGATTAATAATTTGATAACTTAAAGTTGGTTCTGATTGATGTAGCTGATAAAGAACCCATGTTGGTTTTTTGAATCCAGCACTTCTTTTTATTTTGATGGAAAACTAGCGGGCGGCCTTGATGAGGGGATTTCCACGTGTTAAGTAATGTATGGAATGAGCTGCTATGCTCACTGGCACTCTGATATCTGAGGTCTGTTAGGGTTTAGGCTTGTAGCTCAGCAACTCGGTCTAATTCTCTTTTCAAAATGGCGTCTTGTTTTCCCCTCCAGCTCCCTATGCTCTCGCTGCCTCATCGCTTCAAAGTCATGCTTGCGTTTCTGTCGGGAGCGGCCTGAGCCAGGAGCCACTTTTCTTTGGCTTACTGTTTTGTGTCTTCTCTTTTATTTATTCATTTATTTGTTTGTACTTTGTTTTCATTTTAGGTTTGCCCGAACCCTACTTGTCGTGCATGTTTCACTTTGAAAGATCTTTCACTCGTACTCGCAGCCTCACACACATTTTCCACTGGCCACGCGGCCTTTCAGCTCAGCGCCCACACACTTTTGCAACAAGCCTGCATATTTGCTAATTTTAAAAAAGTGCTTTGCCTTATGGTTCAAAGCTCAGCTCCTGTTGTCCGTGTGATTTATGTAAAACACTGTGGTCCACTTGCTCCTCTTCTGAAGCATTTTCTTATTGCTTGTTGATACAGTTGGGGTATTTTTCCGACTGGTAACTACTGTCCGTTTGCTCGGCTGCTGTCTTGCAAATAGACGATGGCTTTGACCTAGATATTGTTGCAATTTGATTATGCACGGGATGGATGTTATTGTGGCTCCTCATTTGATGTGGCTTTCTGAAAGTTATTGCTGTGTTGCTGAATTGCCAAGGGGGGGAAAAAGACGAAGTTGGCTGCAGCCATGCATGCACGCGATCCACACCCTACCCTGATACATAGATATATAGATAGACCGGACAAAGGGCAGAAAACAATGGAAGGCCTTGAACCCCAGGCGGCAACTGCCGGCTTTTCAACCGCTTTATATGTGGTTGCAGTTTGGCAACTCCTAGAACGCCTGGCTGTATCAAATGACCCATCTTATAGCCACCCGCTAATCCAAAAGCAGTACGAATGATCAGTTTCAGTTGTTTATTTTTTTCTCTAGGTTTTTTTCTGGTCTTCTGCATGGTCCCAACTCTGAATTGTGGGGCTATTACAGAAGCTAAAAGCTTAGCCACTAACAGTTAGTCTTTAATAGAACATCATGGAAATCGAATAAAAGATTATTGGCAGATTAATTGAATTAAGGGTGTTTTATTTCTAGCGAGGATAGTTTTACTAAAAACAATAGAAGGGATGCTGGGTTTCTTTAAAATGGGATCCCCCATCTGGCTGAAATGCTTTATTAAAAACTGTTTGGATTTAATGTAGAAAACCAGCACTAATAAAACTCACACGCTGGGTTCATAAGAAAAAATAATGAAAAAGAGGCTGCAGAGGGAAGCCACCTTAACTCGTAGTTCCTATTTGGTGGATTTCTCTTTGAGATTAAATGACCGAGGGCAGGATAAAGGATAAAGGCCCAAAGCTGGAGGCTAGTGGAGAACAGGCGCACAGACCCCCACCCCCCACTCCCACTCCTTTGTCATTGTTTTTCTTTTCGGTAATATGACCTATTTTGCGCAACTCCTTTCCAACAAGCACTTGGGGCGGGATCCAGAAGTAATTGAGCAGGACTTTCTTCAGTTTTCTTTCTGTTCATCTTTCTTATTCATGCTGGTCGATTTGGCTTTACTTTCTCACCTGAGGCTTTGCTGGAAGCTGATTTTGCACAAAGTCTGGGCCTTAGGTCTAGACCTTGTACTTGACCAGTATCACCTGTGTTACTGTTTATGCTTTTCTCTAGTCCATTGTAGTCTTCTGCCACCTCTAACAAATTTAAAACACTGTGATGTATTGTCTGTGTTCCCTTCAGGGCTCTATACCATATAAAGGACAAAGTGAATTGTCAAGACAATTTGTTTTACTGGATGTTGTTGAGGGAAATCACTTTGATTTGTCACAAACTTTACAATCCAAAGAACCATAACAGTTTAGTCTTTGACAACCTGTTCCCCTTGTTCCCAATGTTGGGAACTGTTGATTTGATTTTTACACTCACTAGCAATTTTTTCTCACTTGTTTGAAGTGAACCTCCATGTTGCTATGTTTGCAGGTACCAGAAACATAATGCTTTATGAATTAAGCTTGAAATGGAGATTGAAATGCTGTGTTTCTGACGGCATCCTCTGCCACATCGTCTGTTTTGATGGGCACAATTTTTCCTAACATTTCTCCGTTTTTAGTTTGTGGCTGATTCCAAAGAGACTGAAATCAAAACACCTTGCAGGAGGAGCCTGATCATACTGTTGGAAATGAAGCCGCTGTGGAGAGCACATGTGGCAAACGGAAAAAAAAAACAAAAATCAGCTCAGCCATTTGTATTTGGTGCAGTGCAATTCTGCTCTATGCTGTTGTTAGATCCTGTCTGTGTGAGGCTCCATCCAAATAACACGAACTCATCAGCGGTGAGCCCGTCTCTCTGCGGCAGGTTCTGCCAGCGGGCTCATTATCTGCTCAGGATGCTCTCAATTTGTTTTGTTTACTGACTTCTCCTAAAGCTTATGCTGAGAAAAAATGTTATTTCCACCCAAAAGTATGAGGTTGGACAAAGTCAGAGCCAGACAAAAGAAGGCTGAGGCAGACCGCCATGAAGGGGGGGCATGGATGCATATAAGTGATTGACTCTGTTTGCACGGACTGCTCCTCTGATCTAAATTTCATGAGATTATTAAAAACCAAGAAGGATGAGGAAATCATGCTTTTCTCCTTCACCTCCAACCTCTCCCTTCCTCACTGTCAAACAACGAAGAAGAGCGTTGGGGAGAGTGAGCGAGGGTGGCAGCCATGTCTGTCTCCCCGGCACAATAGCTTTAACTGGTTAAAATAGCTTGCTGGTATTTTCAATGAGTTGATGTTTTTCTAGTGCTAGTGTATGGCAGAAGCAGCAGCTGTATTGAGATGGCAGCTGAATCCTCTGGATCCACCCTGAAGGGTCATGTTGGTGTCGATTGTGTTGGTGGGATTTGGGATTGCATTTAGTCAGACTTAAAGTGAGGTGTTGTGTGAAGCTGAGTGTGTGTGATCGTGAATGTGGGGTGCTCTTTTTTTTTTTTTTTTTGGGTCGTCATAGCAACCAAGTCATTTCTGTCCCCCAGCTTCGCATCCTATCAGTGTAATTCATGCGTACGTATCAGGGTTTTTTATTTATTTATTTATTTTTTCTCGCAGGAAGAAACCCATAGACTGCAGCAGCAATCTGTTCTCTGTGGGACAGTTTAGAAAAAGACAAACAGGGCAGCAGTAGAGCCTCTGGCCTTTAAAAATGCATCCTTTCCTTTCATGCAGGGCAGACTTCGGTTTGCTCTGTTGTGTTATCTCTATATGAATGTCGATGAACGGTTTTCTGCGACAAGATAACAGATGTTAACGTAGAATTATGATCATCAGCCCAAACCCCACTCATGAACATAGACAAAGGCTTGTGTGTCTTCATCTTCTCGGCTTGATATAGTGGAATAGTATACACCATCTCAGATTTTTGTTTCTTTTCTTTTCATCCCAAGTTACTTTATAAATTAAATTATGGTCCAATTGGGGATAAAAAAATATCCATATCTGCCCTTTAGTCACATTTCTTATTTATATGTGGATTAATTTCTCTCAACGTCTTTTTGTTGTTTTTATTTTTATTATGTTTGTGGCCTTATGTTTTAATGCAGATTTTAAAGAGACTAAAGTAAAAATATGTTGCGGCATTAACTGTGGAGAGCGGAAGGAAGGAAGGAAGGAAGGAAGGACGGAAGGAAGGAAGGAAGGAAGGAAGGACGC
>JAUZNJ010033772.1:0-13010 GCA_034780135.1 Jordanella pulchra | reverse complement strand
AGGCTTAAGAGTGTGACCCCCCTATAATTGGAGCACACCCTCCGGTCCCCCTTTTTGAACAGGGGGACTACCACCCCAGTCTGCCAATCCAGGGGAACACCCCCCCACCCCCTTTTAAACAGAAGTTAAAAAAAATAAGCCAATTAATTAAGAAAACTCTGAAAGAGATTGACATGGGTCACTCAACTACGTGGGAATAATATTACTGCGCACAACAACCCAAAATTTTACCATGGGACAGGAAGACCATCAATGGTACAAGAAGCAAGTTAGGACTGGAGCTGCAGATATGGCTGTTTATCAAACTACTGACAGCAATAATAGGTCAAAACGTATATTATGGAGATTAAATGTCGGCCTTCCTTACTACCAGTCAGGTATTGACTATGACAAGAAATGAAGTTTTATTGAAAATTATGACCCATCAATACTGTTTCTTATGAGGAAAATAAATAGACCAGGCAACACACATTAAGAAAACAAAAAAAAAGAAAGTGGATGAAATCCTGATTAAAGGAGAAGAAAACTGAAATTAGAAAGCACCAAGACATCCAAAATGAAATTCAAAGTTATAAGAATTAGAGAAAATTGACAGATATAAGTCTGTGATGAAATAGGCCCAAAATCTGCCAAGCTGCTGGCTCACAACAGATTCACAGTTTGGGAAAATTAAAAGACCTTTCCTTTCAAAACTACAAGGAGAATAAAAAGAAATGTCAGACACAATTTACCGGTATTATGGCAACTTTTGCTCACTGGAGGGGGACAGCGATTCCATCAAAGCGTTCCTGGATAAACTAGACCTTCCTTGTAAGGGAGAGAAATACAAAATAAAAGGATAATGGCTGAAATTTCAGCTACAGAACTGGATGAAGTATCAAAAAGACTACAGGCCAATAAAGCCCCTGGTAGTGATGTTTCCCAGATGAGTGGTAGAAGATTTTTCAGGAAGAGCTGAAGCCACTTCTTCTTGGAGTCTTAAACTACAGTGATAAGAAGGCCATATCCCTCCCTTTTGAATCTCACTGTAACCCCCAAAGTAAGTCCAGACAATTGTGCCTGTTATAGGCTAATTTAAATGTTAAATGTGGGTTACAAATCCTGTACCTCTGTTATATCTAACAAGTTGGAGGTTTTTATTTCAAATTGCAAAAAATCAGACTGACTTCAACACTGTCAGACATATGCAAGATAACATCTGAAGAAGCCTTTAAGTAAATTTTATAACCAGTAAAGAAACTGAAAGTCGTATTTTATTTTGTAAGAAGAAAAGCGGAAGTAGTTTTGAGGCTTCCTGTTCCTCCCATACTTCACAGCTGCGTCAGTTGGGGCGTGTTTGGATCCCGTCCGTACTGTCATTGTTGGAAGTCACGCCAAGGTTCGGACGGAACAACCGCGATCCACTTTAAAGACGGTAACACAACCTAAACATCTGCTGGTAGATCGGAGGTGCTAGCCTGTTTTTAGCCCATGTGTTGGTTGCTGAGTTAACTGATTTATGCAGAGCTAAAGCTAAAGTTAACTAGCTGCTTTGGGTCGGAACGCTGTTTTAGGCTTGCAGTGTGTAATTAGTAAGCGCTACAAGTTAATCCCAGGACTTAAATCTCCTGCGTGGTTGAAGTAGTCTTATCCTAAATATGAACTAAACTCTGGTAACTTTTAGGACCGACATCCACTAACGGCAGGTCACCCTCCAGATGTGACTGCTGTTTAAGCACCACCATGTCCAAGTTGTGGGATTTTCCTCGCCAGCCTGTAGTTTCTGCTTCCATAACAGGATGTGTGTGGAAGGGCCGTGGGGCGTGTCCCTGCCTAAGAAACTAGTTAATGACAACCAGCCAAACTGGCGGGAGGGGGGGCTGCGGTGTGTCAGCAGGCCTGGCATCCGGTGAAGCTAATGCTGCAAGCTAGCAGCAGATTGCTGTGTTTTGGGTTTTTCTTTGTGATGTTTAAAGGAGAACAGGGGTTAGAAAGTCTGGTCCTGGAGGTCTGATTACCTTCCCCCCCACTGATATGTTCCTGCAGCATCAATGACCTCAGTCTAATGTCTGGTTTTCTAAAGTCTTGATAATTGTTTCCTTTGGATGTGTTGAAGCAGTTAAACCTTAAAGAGGTGGAGGGAAGCTGACCAGGATGAGTCTGAACCTGAGCTTCATACCTGGTCCTCCCGGCCTAAAGTTCACTTCCTGCTGTTTATCTGTCATTTACAGAAGATGTTTCTACTCAAAAAGGTCGTGGGCGGCTTGGTTGACGTAGTCAGGTGAGAATCTGCCCAACTGGTCGACATGATGTCACTCTGAGCGCCATCGCTGACCCCAGCGGTCATTTTCCTCTGATCTTCTCTTTGCAGCAACATTGATCCTGACCAGTTCGTTCCCTCAAATCCTGTAAGTGCTCGACCTGACCGCCCATGTCTGCTGAAGATGCACAGCAGCTCCTTCCTGGATGCTTTCCGTTTGCTAAGATTGTTAACTCATTAAAGAGAGAAAATATAGTCTTTTATTAAAGACGTATATTTTAAACTTGACAAGATAAATGATTTTATGCTTTTGTTTTGCCTCCAATAGATGCATCAGATCATCATCTGATGTGTTTTCTAGATGAGATTAGAGTTTTAGTTGTGATGCATGTTGTGTAGAAGGAATCGGATGTTCCTGTAGTGAACCTGTTGCTGGTTATGGGGGGTGACTGACTACCTTCATGTCTGCTGGTGTCTGTCCCTCAGCCTCCTCCACGCAGGCCTGTTTATGCAGAGCAGCATGAGAACGATGAGGAGAAGCAGTTCCGCAGAGTCTTTCAGCAACTCGCTGGAGATGTGAGTGTCTCTCCTACTTCTTCTAGTGACGTCATGGTTCAAGCTACCATCATGTTCTGTTTTCACATCTTGTCATCATCAAGGACATGGAGGTGAGCCCCAATGAGCTGATGAACATCCTGAACAGGATCATCACTAAGCGTAAGTTGTGGACGTTTCTCCTCGGTCTTCTGCTCCGACTTTAGTCTCAGAATCTTGAACCACCTGTTTTTAGATGGGGACCTGAAGACGGATGGTTTCTCCATCGAGTCCTGCAGGAGTATGGTGGCTGTCATGGATGTATCCTTCTACTTGTTGGCAGTAACTGAACGCTGTAGGACCAATAAGCTGCATTCAGGCCATGGTTCCCCACTATTCATGAAAGGTTTTCATTTAATCTTTTTCACTGGAGTATTTTATTTCTTTGGTATTTTATTCTTTCCAACTCAGATAAGAACAGCATCCATATGTGGCCTGGAAGTTAGAGAGGAATCGAAATAAAATCATCTGATAAATCTGCCTTTTTCAAGCTGGAGCTCCTCTGGGCCTCTCCCCTATAATCACATTTAAACGTGATGATCTGGGCACAAAATCCTGAACACGTGATGGTCGGACTGGTTGGGAATCACTAGTTTAGACGCTTTTCCTTAATGCGGTTTCAGTGCGACAGCACTGGGAAACTTGGCTTCCATGAATTCAAACAGCTCTGGAACAACATAAAGAAGTGGCAGGTAGGTCCTGCTGCATGTTAATCATCAGTGGATACAAAGGAAGGCGTCAGGAATGTTCACGCTATCGGCTGATTTGACTGAACGGCGTGTTAAGTTTGTCCCTGATTTGAATGGACCGAACTTTACATGCGCCACGACCCGGACAGCAAATGTCTGAGTGTATCTGGGGTTAAAGCATCGCTTCTAGAAGCACTGCTTTCTAGAACTGCTTTCTTTCTAGGTATTAAACCAGGAAACTCTGCAGGTATAACTGCCCTACATATTTGTCTGTCTTCTCTTTAGGGTGTGTATAAGAACTATGACGCAGACGGCTCAGGTGTGATCGGTGCCGATGAGCTGCCCAACGCCTTCAGGGCTGCTGGTGAGGAGCTGCTTTAATTCAAACCTTTCCTGTTTAGGATTTGAGTTTGTTGACACGTCTCTGTCACCAATATACAGTTAGTTTATGTGGTAAAATATCATAAAAACAAACATGATTAATGTTCTTATTCCTTATTTACATAAGAAATAAGAATTTCTTTTATCCTCTTTGCTTTTATTTGGGTTCCAGCCACAAACTTCTGTTTTCTCCGGATTATATGTGATGAATGAGGTGATTCAAAATTGTAACGATGCACATCAACCCCACCTTAGAACATGGTGGTGGTAGCATCATGCTGTGGGGTCAGCATGTGGTCCCTAGCAGCTGTTTGAGGCTGCAGAGGACGATGAAAGAAAACCGGCGACTCGTTTTAATAATTGAACAGTTTCCTTTGTGGTCGTCCTTGACGTAAAGCCCCGAGGTCTGGGCTCAACCTGAACGTCAGAACCAGTTTGGTTTTCCTTTTAGGAGGCGGTTCTGATCAGCCTGAGCTTTCAGGGGAAAGACCTCGGAGCGATGGAGGCTTGAAGTTGACGTATGAAGAAGGAGCCGCCCGTCAAAACGTCTGCAGCTACAATAACTCTGAAATCTGCTGGGTTTTGTTTTTTGCAAACGCTGGGTTCTTGGTGTTCGGAGGCTCCGTTATTATCGCAAAGAACATGATTTGTAAATGGAAATAAAAAAAAAACACAGATTTAATTAAAAAAAGGAAATCCAAAAATTAAACTTTAAAAAAATGTTCATCATTCTGATGTAACTTTGCTGTTTTCTTTGATTTTTATTAATTTTTTCAAATTTTTTGTTCAAACCTGTTTTTTCCATATTTCTGTTTTTATTTATTTTTTTTCATATTTCAGGTTTTATTTTCAGATTGCGTTTTCTTTTGAAATGTGTTTTACAGATCTCATTCTCTTCTCTTCTGGAAGCATTTGGTTTGTGCTTGAAGTGATCCGAGAAAAGCAATTTGAAAAGAATGAAAATCGTAAAACAGCCTGAAAAACACAAAAATATAAAATCTGGTTTGAACAAAAAAGGTAAAAGTATAAAATCTAGCTTTTTTTTTTTTTTTACATTTAAAACAATAAAATCTAAGAAACTGAAAAGTTCCTCTGAAAACATTTTTATTAAAATGTTTTTCAAAGTTTCTTATCTGGATTGTTTTTAGTTTCAGTCGTATTTTTTTACATTTTTTTCCAAGTCTTTATTCACAAAAGCTGTTCTTTGCTTTCAACCATGATGGAACAAGAGTCCCTCCGTTTGTTTGCTGTTCTCTGAGGAGAACATTATTAGTTGATGAGTTCATAAATGAATCGAATGTTTCGGCCTAGTTTGAAAGCGATCCGGTGACTGCGGGTCAGCTGACTGCTGAAGGTCACCGCCTCCCAGGAGACGGACTTCCTGCTCTCTGTGGCCTCGGTTTTATGGTCCTCTGTCCCTCCAACCTGCAGGCTTCCCTCTCAATGACCAGCTCTTCCAGATGATCATCCGTAGATACAGCGACGAAAACGGCAACATGGATTTTGACAACTACATCGGCTGCCTGGTCAGGCTGGACGCCATGTGCCGTAAGTCTGTGTTCATGTCGGGCTTCATCAGGGCAGGCAGCCTTCATCTCAGACGTGCATTGTTTGGTTTGATGCAGGTGCCTTCCAAACCCTGGACAAGGATAAAAATGGAACCATCAAGATCAATGTTCAGGAGGTAACGAATGGAAGGAACAATGGGTTTGGTTTCCAGCGTCTCCTCACTGATCTTCTGCTCTTTTATTGTCGTTCCAGTGGCTTCAGTTGACCATGTACTCCTGAGTCCTGCTGAAGCTGCCTTCCTCCTCCTCTTCCTCGGCCTGTTTTATGAAATGTCTTCTCTTGTCTAAGCTTCTCTCATGTTTTCTCTTTAAGCCCCACAGCTTCCTGTGTTTCTCGGAGGTTACTTGGATGTAGGTCAAATCTGCACACAGAACAGAACGATCCCCATAGCTGACAGGCTGAAGCTAACCGGTGCCACCAGGTTAGGGGAACCTTTCCGCTTTGAAGCAGCGTCGCACCATAGCAGCAGAGGGTCGCTGTAGATTTTATGTTCTGACAAATGAAACCGGAGCGTTGTTGCTAAACTCTGCAGTAAGTGATGTTCACCGGGTGGACTGTAACGTTCCTGGACTCCCCCCACGGCTCCTTCCAGCTGTTTGAATTCTTCTCTGGCCTGAAGCCCGGTCTGCAGGAACCAGAGATCTGTGCCGAGTCGGATTAGAAAATGATTTGGAAATTAAAAGCTTTGTTAGATTGAATTTTCTAGAATTAATAAATGTTAAATGGTTGTAATCCCGCCTGCAGCTCCTCCATGGAGCAAAGTATTGGAACCTCCGTCTACAATGACCGACTAGTTGACAGATGGATTCGTTTCATTCAGGGCAGAAGGCCAATCGCCACCAGAAGCTGTTTGTCACCATTTAATGTTGGCTCTGTTGGAACAGCTCCACCCTTAGCTTACTGCTTGCTCTCACTATACTCGTTTATATAAACTGTGGTAATCTCTCTGCACGGGTTTGATGTGCCTCTAATGAATGCCACTGGCATGGAAATTCATTTCTAAAGGTTGATGCTTGTTTAACTGTTACTGAAAGACTTTGGTCAAATAAACGCCTGTGCCATGTTTGGGATAACCTCTGGTGTTCAGTCGTTCTTTCAGGGAAGCTTCTGTTAACGTTCTGATGTAACTAATGTTCATTCATCATACCTTTATTTTGGCTGGATGTTTCTATTGCAGCTTAACAAAGAAAATTCCTGCTGTGTCTGAAAGACTCTTTGACAATAAAGCTTTTTCTGATTTACTGGATCAGCTTCACATCTGCACGAAAAGGAAAATCTCCAAAATGTGTGTTTAGTGAAACAAGCTTCCTGGTCCTTCGAACTGCAGTGTAACACATCCAGGTTCAATGCAGAGTGAGGATCCGTCCCTGAATACCATTCGATCTGTGATCTTAGTCCATGGCGGCTGCTCTTATGTTTAGCTGTAAATAAGGTTCATCCATCTGCTGTTTTCAATTTGGCCAAGTGGAGATCAGCCGACGCCGGTTCAGTGGGCAAACCCAGACATCTCACTCTAGTTGGAGTTAAAAGGCCTCCACAGGCCCTCCACAGGTCTGCTGTCTACACTAGATGCCTGAACCGGAGCCTCTGCTCCACAGATGAAGCTCCCTGGAGCCGCTTGGATCCTACAGTTCATGCATCACTTTTTTTTTTTTTTGTCATGATCCACATCTATTCAACAAAGAACATGGTTGTATGTTGAAGGGGCCTTTTCTGTTTTGTTTGGTTCATTGAGCTTCTTCCTTAACCCCCAATGAAGTCTGGACATATTTGGTTTGCATTAGAGGCTCTTTATTCCCATCATGGGTCCCAGTAAAGGTTTTATGTTTTTAGATTTTCCATATTTTTTTTTTCTAACCAAACCTGCTCTATTTGCTTTATTTTAATAACTGACAAGCTTCCTCTAAACGTCAGTGTTGAATGAAAATATTCAAGAGCTCCAAGAGGAAATAGGAGCTTCGGTCGCTTTAAGAGTCGTCCTTCAAAATAAAGGCCATTTCAAAGCTGTAGAAATTAATACATTTTATTGGATCATATTCCGTAGTAGTGAATAGCAACATGGTGGGCGGCAATAAGTCAGAAATTCCCAGAAGAATAGCACTATAAAGGGATATAATGCTGCCAGATGGTATTTCATCGAGCTTTATTATTTTCAAAGCTTTAGTTAACCGGAAACTAATTATACAGCGTTAGCATAACCCATGCTAACTTGACTGTTGCTATCCTGTGGATAAGGTTTTTTTCTTACGTTTTTAGATATAATTCGACCGTCTTTATCTCGTGGGTAAGTCCGTCGTTGGGTTGGCTGTGCTTGTGATTAGCATACACATTAAAAAATGGTTCCGGGCGGGAATTGGAAGATTAGCTTAGGTGAGCTGGCTAGCTTACAGTGCAGGGGGCTAGCTCCGTGGGGTGCTGTTGTGCATAAGAAAAGGAGACCCTGCTCAGTGGTTATTGCTTTGATGAATGGAGGCAAAAAAGCTGCATCCAATCATGAGGATCAGACCCGGACCGAGGTCTGGATGTAAGACTGTTAAACACAGCGGGCATTGTTCTGAGCCCCAGACGGAGCTAGCATAGCTACTCTGACGGGGTAGCGATCATGATCTCCTTCATGCTTGGAGGATTATTTAACCAGCACACTCAGTATTTACAAAGTGAAGTCAAACACTCATCGGTTGGTTCCTGTAAACTGAACGGATCACCTCAGTTATTTCATGAGCTCAGCAGAACCTGTCTGACAACCTGTCAGCGTTTGTGCTTCAGCATCCCTGTTAAACCTGATGTGGTTTAAAATATGATCATATTTTAATAAGAATAAAATCTTGTCAACAATCGAAGCATTAATCGCGGGAACCTGCATAAAAAGATCGCTGTCTGTAGAAATAAAGGAGCTTTGGCAGCAAAACAACACATAATATGATGGCAGCATCATGCTCTGGGGTTTATCAGTGAAACTTGATGTCAGTCAGAACATTTCTGTTGCGTTTTCTATTCTATTTCTATTCTTTTCTATATTCTGTGATTTTCTCCCTGTCTGATCTTTGACACATCACCAAACCGTGTTGTTTTAACAATCCACTGTATGAAAGCAAAGTTAATGTTGTCTTTTCTGCCAGCAGACTGTAGCTCCCCTTTGCCACAACTAGGGGCAGCCTTGCAGAGACCACAGAGCAGCTGGACACATCAGGACTGGGTAGAGAGGATGTCTTCACCAGTATACTACAACCATGACAACGCTATCCGCTTCAAGAAGAGAAAAGCTCGGTTTTCTTTCAGTGAGGTCCACGTGCTGCTGGACGAAGTGAGGAAGAACCGTTCGGTTGTCGTGGGTACGTGTTGCTAGCTAGCCGCCCTTCTCCTTTCAATGTGTCCTGAATTCTCAAGCTGAAATCATCTTTTTTGTTGTTTTTAAGGCAAATTCAACAGAGGAGTACCAACGGACACAAAGAAGCGCACATGGGCAGAGATAACAGCTCGTGTCAACGAGATCGGGGAGTGCCAACGTGAGGTCATAGAGGTCATCAAGAAATGGTCTGACCTAAAGTGTGACACCAAACGTAAAGTTGTAGCCATGCGGTCAGGGACTGTGCCCAACAGGGGCCTAAACTCACGCCTTTCCAGAGACCTCAGTCAGACGGAGAAGATCGTCCTTCAGATTCTTGAGATGGACGAGGACGACCAGAGCACCGGAGAGTGCGGCCCGCTGGGAGATGATGATGATAATCCCGAGGAAGAAGAGGAGATGGAAGAGGAGGATATGATGGGCATGCAGAGCTCTCCTAACGGCGGGGTTGACATGGCGTCCATGCGCCCCCCACCTTCCTACGGTACGAATGGCCTTATTCTGCAGATACATGATTTATAAATGGTGTTTGGAGCTTCGGGCAGATATATGATAGAAACATGTTTCTATGAGTTACTGTAGATCAACGAAAGCATCTGAGAAAGGTTCAGGCTTTAAGTCTGTTGAGTGTGATATTGATGAGCTAAATCACAGGATATCGCTCAACGTTGGTGTTTCTGGACCTTTGGCACCACGTTTTTCTGCATGGACTGTTGCGTCGTCATAGATGCATAAATCAAGCTCAACAGTCTGATGCAGAGGAGGCTCACAGTTCGCTGTTGTTCTTCTTTGTTAAGTCCTACGTCTTTACATTGAGAACTAGGATGCAAATGATCAATTAAAGTGAAATAAAGTAGTAACAACTAATTGATCAGCGGCTGTTTCTTAAGAACCTGTTTTTAAGAAAACAAGACAGATTTATTGGATTAAATGAAACAGGAACCAATTTGTATATGAATAATAATAAAAAAGATAAATAAAATTAGTGAAACACTGATGTCCATAAACTATCATTAGCAGATAGCAGTGGAGCAGACGCTGACCGTGACATAGCTCCTTGTTTTTGGTGTTTAGCACTGGAAGAGACTTTTTGCTGTTAGCAGCTCTTTCATTCAGCTGTTTGTGTTTTGGCTGCTTTCATATAAACCGTAGGTTGGTGTCGGGGTTATGATTAAGCAGCTCCCTGAAAGCTGCTTATGGTTTCCAGTCGCTCCATGAAGTCAATAGATTCGCCGTCCCCATCTGACATGCTAACTGCTAGCATGTCCTTTTCTATCCTCTTCTAAATGTTTAGCATAATGCCCTGCAGTTCTCTATCATCATTCTGATCACAGCAGGGAAGTTCTGCTGCTCCTCCATGCAGCGCAGCTAAAGAGGCCAGTTTAGTGCGAACTGAATGGATTTATCCTGAGTTTATATTAGAACCAGAACCACAGAAAGTTTCTTCTGCATCCTTGGATCCATTAAAGAGAGTAAAGAATACCCGACCATTAATGGTTCGCCTCTAGCCGGCCTCCACGCTGGCTTAAAGAGGCCTTGCAGACATACTGCCACCTGTGGTCAAACCACAGAACTGCAGCACTTTTCTGCTTGTTCTTTTTTCACTCCTACTTGACAAGGTCTTTTTTCTTTACTTTTTTTCTTATCTTACACGTTGTTGCCGTTAATGTCTTGAGTTGAACGGGATCCTGGTCGCTTCTGAATATTCCCAAAATCCATCATGTATATAAGGCTTCGATTGTTTGCTACGTTGGAGCCGTTTAACTGCGACGCGCTTGGTGTCACATCCGCCAAACAGCAGGAACTTCTGACCCACAATACATTCAGCAAAACAGGCTACAGATGCATCAGTGCTGAACCACTGAGGTCTGATCATGATTTAGTTGTAAAGGGTCAAACAAAAAGCTGTTTTAAAGAAATATTTTCAGCACAAACTTACATAATGGATCTTGAATGGTGCTTGAAAGTGTGAAGATCATGAAGTTCAGCAAGAGGTTGCAACATTTTACTCATTGCAGCACTCGTGGTGGGGATGTCTCGATCCAATAATAACATCGTAAATTGGCCTGATATCAGCCGAAAAAATCGAATGTCGCTTAATGCTGTGATGTTGGTATCGTGTGGAGGAACCTAAATTCCATCAGGTTCCTTCGCTTTTCTTTTCTCCACCTGTTGGTTCATCAGAACAAGCTCCTTTTTTCAATAAGCACAGGACCCTGAACGCCTCTTTATGAACTATTGTCAACACATTAATACCAATATTACTGAACCCACTGAATTTAAACCAGCCGATGAATCTGAACATCCTGCTTCAGGTTCGTTTCAGAGTTGTGGTTCATCACCCTGAACAATCAGAGGGGGGTGGATCGTCCGCTGCCTCCGCTGGACAGTCGCTGCTCTAATATCACAGCGTTTTGTGCCAAAGCAAATTTCTACTTAAGTTTTGTTTTTTTAAGACCAACAAATAGCTTTTATTTTCTCCTGATGACTTTGCTCATCTCTGCTTAAATTCTCGTCCATGACTGAACTCTTCATTGAGATGAGACTTTCCTAGATGTTCACATGCCCGTCTGCTACTTTGATCCTTTCAGGAGACTCATCACAGCCTGCTTATGATTTCCAGTACGAGGTTCCCCCGGCAGAAGGTGATTTTTCTTTTCACGGAACCATGTGAATGAGTTCTCCTCTAATCATTAAAATGAGCAACATTCCTGTTATTTCTGTTCATTTAGATACTGAAAACCCGTTTGGAGATTCGGATGATGATCGAGAAGACGTGCTTCCCTCCACTCAGCCAACAAAATCTGCTGAAATGCATCAAGTTAACAACGGCATCCATAAATCCGTGCCGCCTCAGATGTCTTCCACGGCGCCGGCCTCCGCGGCCGCCCTGCCTAACACGGGTCAGCAGCCACACAACTCAAGGGACAGCCTGCTGCAGAACGCTTCCCTGAGCCTGCAGGAGCAGCACGCCACCAACATGCTGCTGGAGACCGTGTCACGCTCCCTGGAGCTGCTGGCTGAGTCGGTGCAGCAGCTGGCGGAGACCCAGCAGGAGTTTGTACGCGAGTCGCTGCAGCTGCAGCGGGAGACGGTGCAGGTTCTTAGAGACTTCACAGGCGGAGCCATCTCCCTCATGCACGACAAACTGAACGGACGGCCAGCTTTATAACACATCCCAGAGACGTGGAGAAGCTGCATCAGTGACTTTGGGCCTGGCCCTCAGGTGCAGGAACATTAGGTTCTGTTGGTTATTATGTCTGCTTACTGTACTTCCTTTATTTGAAAACTTTATTGGTACAAACGAGATATAAAACCATGAAGAGTTTTTTTATTTGCTACTGAGGGTGGTGGTGAAGGAGTGTTCCTCCACGTCATTTTTAAATTAGACACTGCATTTAAAACTTTGATGAAAAGGTGTTCATGGTAAAAAAAAGAGAAATAGAAACGACTCTTCTATAAAGAAATGTTGAACTGTCATTTTGTGTGGTTTTGCTGTAGCTTCCTCAGTGTCTGGAGATTTCCACATGTACTGTAATGGTTGAGTGGACGTCTGTACCTGACCATCATATGGTCCTTATGTCCAGGAGCTAAACAAGCGGTGGCTCCAAGCATTGAACAGAACTACATGTTGGTGACTGTCTGATCTCGTTTTTATAAACAGAAACACTTGAACTGAACATTTCCATTAAATTCTTTTAAGTATGGAATAAACCCAGATGTAATAAAAGTGAACCAGGGCTCGTTTCCTTCCTTGATCTGAGCCTGAGGACTGAAAAAAACTGCTTCTAATTCAGGTCAATCTACTGCATTTATCTGTTCTCACCTAAACCATCACATGTGACAAATGGAACCACTTTCTATCAGAATCAACGATCTTTGTCAAAAAATGAGACTTTGGTTAGAAAACACACAGAAAAATAGTTTTAGAAAAACAATTAGCATCCAAGAGGACACGCTTAAAATAACTTCAAAGCTCTAGGGGAGCTCGACCAGTTTAATAAAAGGCTCGACTCTATATTATCTATGACATGTTGATGGCTTCAGCCCAGCTGATATTTCTTTCAATGATGGCGCCACAGCCAAACAGGAACCTGCCAGAAGCTACTATCATGAGTTTGTGGACTTCCTGATAGTAAAGAATTACAATAGTCCAGCCTTGAAGTAACAAACGCATGGACTAGTTTCTCAG
>JAUZNJ010033771.1:0-37909 GCA_034780135.1 Jordanella pulchra | reverse complement strand
AAAAAAAAAAAAACAAAAAAAAAAAAAAAAAAAAAAAAAAAAAAAAAAAAAAAAAAAAAAAAAAAAAAAAAAAAAAACAACACTCTGGCTAGAAATGTTTACAAAAACCTGTAGCAAAACCAGATTTTTTTTCTTTACAAAACATTTTTTAATACTAAACCTAGCCAGCCTTGAGCAGCATTATTTGTTAAGGTGACTGAACAGCTTTATTAACCAGCAAATAATATACTTGCAAAAAACTTCCTTTGCTTGTTTTAGCTCTGTAGAGCACACCATTTTTAACTAACAATAAGTATAAGCACATGAAATTAACTAAAAAAAAATATATGAATCTTTCAAGAAAATAAAACAAGACGGGGTTTGACGCAAAAATTGCTCTTCTGATAAATTCTCAGTTTTGAATTATTTATGGAACTTCGTTAAAAAATATATATCCTTTGAGCACCTTGGACTAAATGTTACCCATGTCTTTCACAGCTATTAATAGCAAAGTAAATCCAGATTGGTAGGAATCAGAATTGACTAAATAACAGGAAAAAGCCTGTTGGAGCATATTTAATCAAAACAGATAAATGTGACAAATGAAATAAGTGTTTTACTATTTTAGCAGTAGAAATGTAGCTTTTCAGTCTTAAATCTGGTGATAAAAATGATCAAATATCGACATATTCAAATTTGTAGTCACCACGTCATTCTCCGATCCGTCTGATGCCAAACTGTAGTCTTTAAACACAAAAAACTAAGTATACAGAAAGGTGAACCAATTACAGAACTTTTATCCATTTATTTTTTTATATTAAAGGCAACAACAGCCAATGCTAAAAAGGTCTAAAGCTGGTATAATTTAGAACTTCTATAAGTCATCCACAGAACCCCGTTTAAAAACAATATCTTAAGGTTTTCACTGCTTTTTCCCCCCACAAACATTTAATAGACAAATCCAAGCCTCACTGTTAGAACCAATTCAAGCTCCAGTCCCGATCAAATCATCAAGTTCATGCTTAATTTCAAACCAAAAGCAAGGCGACTCCAGAGGCCACTAAACAGGAGCCCAGTTGAGAAGCCTGGTTGTGCCACACCCTGGAAGGAGTTAGCAGCCTGTTAGCACTCACCTCCCACTGCATGTGAGGTGGGATGTTCCTGATCTGCAGCTTACAGCTCCTGGAGAGACAACAAGAGGGTGGGGGATGGATGAAGAACGGGAAGGGGGGGGCATTAATGATAATGTCAATAAAAGGCATGAAGGTACAAGGGAGGAAAAAAAAAAAGAACACTTCTTTCCAATTCTGGTGTGTTCAATTTATATGACAAAACACAAGCTAGGAGAAAATAAAAAATAAAAATCTGAATTTTAGAAATTTTGGAAAATGTGCACAAAAAGGAGCCATTCCAGGACTCAATCATGGGTTAGGGTAGATTTACATTTAAAATATATAGCCTTCCTTTCAAACTGTTCTTGTACGTTTAAAAAAAAAAAAAGAAAAAAAAAAGGCAGCTGTGTTAAAAACATTACTCTCAATCCATACATTTAAAGTACTGCGCTTGCTCGTAGAACTGTGATAGGGTCAGACCCTCAGCAGTCCAAGGCCAACTCTTCCACCCAAACAGACCCTTTTCCAGAAGCACCCAGCTGTGGTGTCAAAAAAAAAAAAAAAAAAAACAAAAAAAAAGAAAAAACGACGAGGGGAGGAAGGGGAATGCAAATATTCTCAGAAACCAACAGGAATCTGGCCTTAGACAAGTCAAAATTGTGTACTTGTTAACACAGACTGCGCATACAGAAAGAGCGAGAGGAGACCAGCAATTACAATGGTGCTGCTGTGCTCTGTCGCCAGAAACACAGGGACAGAAATCCCCAATTCATTCCTTTTAGCATTAAGGAACCCCCCCACGTTCCATTAACCCAATATATTCACGCAGAGCTATGTGTTGATTTCCACGCAGACAGTGGAACTTCTAAAATCAGTGCTAAAGACTTTCACAACTCTGCTAGATCGCAGAAGGGTTTATTTCAAAGTCCACACACACTTACCTAAATGAAAAAGTTGTACCTATAGGGGTGGGAGTATGATTGCGAACGCCATGATGATGTAACTTTAACCCAAAACAGCTTTAAGATTAATTTTACACTCACACCAAGAGAGTCATGTGCAGTTTGTACACCTAACGTAAAAAGGAAGGTGTGCTCTGACCTTTTTGAGTACATAGAAAAAAGGAAATTTAAATTCAGGGTCCTCTAAACAACAGATTTGCCCAACAACAAAATAGAAGATACAAAAATGGATATTTGATAATCTAATTTACATAAACATTGAACTATTGTGCACAGACATTTTTTGGACAAACTATTGGCCAAAATTCATGAAATTCTCTTGTAATATGCTACCTTAATCAAGCACACTGGTTCAATTGGATAGATGAAACAAATGGAAACTACCCTTTTGCCAAAGGTCAAATTCTAAAGAAAATTCCATAATAACTCAACAGGAATTTCAACCCTTTCCGCTCCGTCGTACCATTCCTGGCTCATCTAGCGCCTTTCCTTTGCACACTCCCAACGCTCCGCATTGCAGTGGGAGCGCCATGTAAGATGTGCAAACGCACAAAGTACTTCCAGTTGGATTAACCTATAGCTACACACACACACCCAAACAAGAAGTCAGCCAGTGTACGTGTTGGGATTGGGCTGGAGGGGGTATACATTCCAAGCCAAAGCCTTTCATTTGGGGAGGGGTGCCTGTGTGAGGTGTGGTATATAGGGGTGGGGAGGGTAGCCCTGTTTTAGGCAAGAGTAACAAGGGTCCTCTCTGCCCCATGGGGGTGGGGCCCTGTTGCCATGGACACGGACAAGTCCACTGACAGGAACATGTAGAGCAGGGTTAAAAGTGGGAGGGGAAGGGAAGGAGGGGAGGCCCACGAGTGACTGGGGTTGGCTCGTCATGTGATGGCCAGGAGGAGCCGGGCTCTTTATTTACTTTCAAAATGGACCAACACTCTACACGTTAGCTGCCCGCCTAAGACCTATGGGCCCATATGGCGGAGAATTGCAAGTATGGACACTCAAGTAATTATGCACCTGCGTCCATTGAAGCCACAAGACTTCTAGAATAAAAAGGAAGCATGCAGAGCACCTGGGTTTTCTCAATTTCTTAATGATCGAGCAATATGGAGGCAATCAAAGTGGGGCACTAGGTCTGTGCTTGATGCGAATTCACAGCAACCTACTGGCATATATACAATCTGATTTAGGAGTGGTTCTAATCCCAACCACTATCCTATAAAAAAAAAAATACAAACAAATGCATTCAATGTGTAAAAGGCTGCAAATTTCAGTCTGGATTCAACTGCAACAAACAGTATATGCTTTTTTTTCCTCCCCCCTTAAAGAGCTACTGCCAACAAAATGCATAAGACAAGAGGTCACAAAGAGATCTGGCAGCTAAAGGCCTAAATCAGTTATTTTTCCTGCACAGGTGGGCCCCATAGTGGCCCCGTAACCCAGAAGTTTTCTACTAGGACAAAGCAGCCATTCTACAAACACCCTGACAAGATCACACATAACATGCTTGTTTAAGGGGGAAACATTAAAAACAAGCTAAATAACTACAAATAATGCAGAAAAAAAGATCTATTGCACAGGAACACCATAAAAAAAAGATAGCCAGTTCCTCGCTCTTTTAAAAAAAACACACACATAGCCAACCCTCCTTTAGCCATACCATCTTTCCCCTCTACTGCAAGTATGACACATGAACACATGATGGGTTTGCTTTTCTATCTGATGAAGTAATGCAACAGAGTATTCTGAAAGAGACCGTCAGTTTAAACTACCAAGTTTATTTTATTCATACAGCTTAATTAGACCAAAAAAAGATTTGGCTCAAAAGCACAGTTTTGGACATAATTATATTTTTGTAAAGCAAATCCTCCACAAAACATTGAAATGCTTCGCCTCATTCAAAATTGTTTTAAGAACTGGAGAATTGACTGATGATTGGGTGTAATTTTAAACTACACCAAAAGAAAAAAAAATGCAACTTTCTTCATATGACTAAAGGTTTAAAATTTAAATCTTTTACTGTTGTAAATCAAGATATTTTACCAAAGAAGCAAAAATATTGTGACAGTAAATCAAGTTAGATTTCATGCAGATTTTTTTCTTCATTTATTTGATGTTCCATCTAATGCAAAACCATGCTCATCCGCCTTTCACCTTACACCAACCTATCTTTATGAACCCCAACAGACGTAGCAACCCCACCTTGATCTGTGGTGTGGCACCTCCTCTTCCTGAGGAGTTCAAAGGTTAAGGCATGATGATTGGCCAAGCCTCCAAGCTGAAGTGTGCAGGCTGGAATGCAAAGAGGGGGGCCCCCATAGCACAAGTGTGTGCATGCGTGTAGCTTCTACTGAGCACTATTCCCAACGAAGACTAGCAAAATCCTATATGGCGTACTGTCTTAACCATCCAACACAGACTCTAGACTTTAATGCAGCCACAGCCGACGCCACATTGCATACTAAAAGACGACAAAGCCAGAGATTTAGCACCAAAATCCTAATCAACTTCCCCCCTTTCTGAAAACAGCCCAATAAAAAAAAAAAAAGAAAAAACAACAACAAACAAACAAAAACAAAAAAACTACAAGTTACCAAAGAAGCATACACATATATTCCACGTCAAAAGGTCAGGAATTTAGGCTTTTTTTTTGTTTTTTCTCCAAACATCCAGCCAGACAGCTAGAAGAGCAAACAATGAGTAGCCATCAAACGTAACATTCTGTTGAATCCATATATTAGATCCTATAGTCTGCCTTTTTAGCACAACACAAAAACTAAGGTTATTTTAATTGTTCTGTACTGTGTTTTCATGTTTTTAACAGCCAAAATGTTAGCCTTAAAATACAGGCAAGACCTTTGATTTGAATCAGTTTTTCACTCACAAGCTAAAGCCATGTGGTAGCTAGCTTAAACATTAGACAGGAGCTGAGCTAGGCTAAGGTTGGTTGCTTCAGAAGTATGTAGGAATAAAAAAATAAATTTAAAAATAGCCACGAATAGTGGGATGTTGGGCGTGTTATAGCCTTAATATATGACAATGACTTGTTATATTTTAATGTAGCTGGTAACTTATAGGATGATTTAAAAGAAAAACTGGGTTTTTAGCCTATATAAAGTACACAAAGTGTAAGTAATTAACTTATTTGTTAAAGTTGCTACCCTTTTTATGAAATGCATTTTTTTAACCTTACTAGCCTCCAAACCTTAGGTGATTGTGAAACTGATGGGCAACTGGCCTAATTTGTAAAAATTAAAAATATCTTCAATATATGCATTATTGGCAAACATTTCAAACAAAAAAATAATAATGGATGGTTCATTGAGAATACTGCGTAAGACGTGTCAGTTAACATAAAAATACGTATTAACGCCTTAAAAAAAAAAAATATAGGGAGAAAAAAAAAAAAAAGAGAAAAACACCGTCTTCTTCCGCCAATACCTCATTATGAGCTTTTTTGTCATACAATAAAATTGCATCATGCATCCAAATGCGTCCAGTTTCAAATTCAACCTAAATTAAATTCTAAATATTTAATTTGGTTAAAATGGATTCAATTTTATTAAAATATTACGTCACCAGTTAAAAGAGAGCACACCCTTTAAAACTCCAGTTAACAGCCTTACGTTACGTTGATTATACGAGAAATATCTGCAATTTCCCCCCAAGAAATAAGTACCAAACCGCCAAGCGAGGAAAAGAAGCTCTAACCCTGACAGGGAGAGTCTTTTTCACGAGTCTGGTGCCAAAACATTCTATTCCACTCGTGTATTTGGAGACCATCTCATGCAAAAAGCAGCACAATGTGCTGAGGAAGGGCGGAAGCGTGGGGCAGGCAGGCAAAAATGACGGGCAGCTCCTTCTCAAATGGACGGCTCCACAAGGGCCCGTACGCCTCAAATTCAGCCTGCATTCACTCTCAGAGCATATTTCGAGGGTTAAGCAGCCCCTCTGAGCTTTCAAATGACACATTACTCACTGTATGCGTGTTTAAGAAAACAAATATGGTGGAAGTGCTAAATGAATCCAAATTCGGGGCGGTTTTAAGAGCTGTTTGCAGACAGCGAAAGGATAAGAGTTCAGTTACACAACCATACACTCCTTATATTTGACCCCAGGAAACTAAAGGTAAAAAATAAAGGATTTTAAAAAGAAAAAAATAAATCTAGCAAGTATACGTGTAAAACAGCATCACAGGCTTTTAATAAATTTGAAAAAAAATACGAAACCCCGTTTTAATAAAAGAAAAAAAAGTGGCTGCTGAAAGTTAAGCTCTCTACTAAAACTAGTTAACAAAACCTGACCTACCTTTGACGTTTAGGGACAGAGTGCTCCACTTCCAAAACTTGCCCATGAAGTTCAACTTTACCTGAAGAAATAAAATTAAAATATAAATGGCCACTTTATTTTAAATCGCCACATGATCTCCATTCAACTTGGGCTTAATGTAAAAAAAAAAAAAAAAAAAAAGGAGTTGGTTCTCCACTTAAATCCATTTCACACAGTACGTAAACACTGTGTTACACGTTTAACTGAATAAAATAATGAGTTTAACGATATATCGTGTGTTAAAACACACTACATGAATGTTAACTATGAAACAAGGGAAATGTGCAAAAAAAAAGCAAAGTGTGGCTCAGTAAGTTGCATGGCCTACATTTTCGCTAACAATTAAACCACCTGGTGTGTCAGAATGCATGGGCGAAGTGGCTTCACTTTTGAAAGGCCTACACTTTGAAAATCTGTCAAAAAGGGAGTCAAAGTTTAAACTGAAAGCGGGGTAGGGGGAAAGAAAGAAAAACAAGCATAAAACACGCTGGTTTCCACGCTTACTCCACGGCGTCCACAGCCTCGCTGGCTGAGAGCGGCGTTAAGCCTTGATATCTCCATGATTGTGTTTACTCTAGCATTTTATCAATGGAAATAACAGGGATTTCACTCTAACATGTGGGGGTTGAAGTCATTTATCTGAACCCAGAGAGTCAAAAGGCCATGCAAAGGTTGTGTGTATATGCGAGTGTGTGTGTGTATATATATATACACTATGTGTGTGTGTGTGTGAGAGAGAGAGAAACAATTGGATACACCCCCACCCTCCAGGACTATACATGCGTTTCTCACAGCTATCTTTTAAGGAAATCTGGACACATGTAGCGAGCCTGTTTGTATATATATACACTATTTTAAAATTCCTTTTGAATTATATGAAATAAAAAACAAATCTCACCTGAAAGAACATCGATGGCCCTCATAGCCGCCTTCTCGTCCGGGCAATCCACAAACGCATAGCCAGTTTTAAGAAGAAATGAGCCACTGTGCGGAATCTTCCACTGCTTGAAGATACTTTCCAAGTCCTCCTCGCTCGCCTCTGCGCTCACGTTGCCGATATAAAGCTTATTCATGTTCCACGCCGAAACGGGACAATCTTTACGCTGAAGAAGAGAAGAGACAGTTGTTCGCCCTCTCTCACGGATGTGCGCCCGAATAGGCTTGTTTTGTTTTTTATTTTTTTAATTCCCTAGCCCTTTTACTACTACTATACGGAGCGGCTGTGGCGTGCTTCCCGTTCGGTTTCGAGCCACAGATAGATTTAAACTGGCATGCCCCCCTCCACAGTGCGTTTGCGCTCCCTCGCCCCCCCCTCTGTCACTGTCGCGCAAAATATAAATGCTCAATTATTAATCTCCCCTCTTTCCAAAACGATGGCGGGCCGGGCGAGGGAAAAAAAAAAGAAAAAAGGAGGAGAAACTACTTTTGTGTCTTCCTCCAAAAAAAAAAAAAAAAAAACCCTTTGGCAAAGATACAGATTATGGAACACACAGTAAGGCTGGCTGGCGCCCGCCTCTGAGTCTACAGCCTAGAATAAGAAGAAGAAAGGGCAGGAGGAGTAGAAAAAAAAGATCCTCCGCTATTCCGGCTTTTTTTTCTGAATGAGCCACGTGTTCAAACTACAAATCAGCCCACACGTGAGGAATCCCAATTGCTCAATTAAGTGTTTGGGGGATTGGGGGGAAATTGCACGGGAATCTGGGGTGGAGACAGCAGCGAATTGGAAGTGAAGAGGAAAGGAGGGGAAGAGTGGATTGGTGTTGGATGGGAGGGAGAGAGAGAGAGAAAGAGAGAGAGAAAAGCCTTCAGAGTTATGTACGTAAAGGTTTTCCGTGCAAACTAGTGGGTCTTTACTAGAAGCACATTCGTGGTGCCTTTCTCTGCAAAGCCTGGCTCCTGATTGGTCGATTGAAACAAACGCACGCCCTTAACGGGGAGACGCTGATATTGCGGGGGACTTGTGCGCACAAGTGCGCTCAAGTGATGTCACAGTTGAATGATAGAGCGTGATAGAGAGGACTGGGGTCAATATATGATTATTGTACACTATATGTTATTAAACTTTGCATCGGCGATACTTGATATTATGGATCTTGCCCGCATGGGAGGACCCTTGGCCCTCATGCAATGCGAGAATGACACGTCTACTACTACCCACATGGCGGCATCCATCTTCTCAAGCATAGTGTGGAGCCATGCCCTATTTGATCCACAACTCAAAGTCCAGCAGCAGGCCCCATTCACTCGTGATCACGCAGAAAAATATGCATTGAGCGGGGATCTTTGCTCCTTGTACAAATCATCAGGATGTTTGGTGTAAGGGCCACAGTATGTGGAGAGAAGACGCACGAAAAATCCCATCTGCCTGGATTTAAAATCACTGAACGAGGGGAGTGGTCTTAACTTTACTATTCCCCTAGCGCCTCTTCTAACGTACATACAATCACATGTTGAATGTAGCCCACAACCTATATTGGCTTGGTGAAAATAGAGCCTTTATATTGCATATGTGTGGGTCAGTTGATAACGATGTCCATGTTAGGAGAAATAGTTGCAGCAAGCTCCTATATGGAGAGGCAGTGGCCAAAATTGTGTCAAAGCAGATCTTATTCAAGCTTTTCAACACAAAGGGTCATGCCTGAAATCAGTCAATGCTCTCTGACCTTTTTGGGTGAAAGGATTAAAACCTGAAAACATTTTATATTGAGTCCAAAAATGAATCCCTGTATTAAGTCCTATCTTGTAAAAGCTGTGAATTATTGCCCCCCCCCCAAGTGGTTTTAATTTTACTCTAAAGAAAATAATAATAGTGTGTGATGTTGTTCTTCGACATCATTCAGCGAAAAAGTGTAAAACATAGATTGAAAAAAAAGATATAAAAATACATCAACATAGAACATAGCACAAGTGAAATAAGTACAGTACAAAGGAAGCTCAATCAATAAATGCTATGGTCAAGGCAAGACCAATTTATTTGTATAGCACATTTCAGTAAAAGGACAATTTCAAGTGCTTTACATGAAATAAACAATAAAACGGAAGAAAAATAATAGCAGAATAAAAGCAAATGAAGATAAAAACATGATAAAAGCAGTTAGTAAAACAAACAAGTGTCATAACTCTATGACTGTTGCTTCTCTTAAAACACATCTGATAAGTTAGAAACGCACAGTTTCTTCTAAATATGTAAAATACATATAAACAGCTCAAAACTCCTCCGTTGACCAGAGTCAAACTTATATAACAACAGAAGAAGCCATGACTTAATTGTGCTTCATGATACCAATTGTCATTCATAATAATGGAAAACAATGTGCATTTTGGGGCAGTGTTGTTTTAAACAGTTCTTAACATTTTTTATTATATTTTGACTCACATTATGTGTTGCTGTTTTGGTTGTGTGAAGTTTGCTTTTGAGGGTGACTTTTACACATATCCAAGGACAACAGATGAAAAATAGCCCCCAATTTACTCCCTATAAATAAATCAAACTTTTCCAAAACATAAATTCTTATGTATGATAAGATTATACATATAAAACCATTAAATTAACCACATGATGCATTTAAGTATTTCACCTAAATAAGAAACAAAGCTGACTAAATGGAGTAATATAAAGATTTCATTATCACCTAAAGTGGACACAACAACCTCTGACTGACTCACATCTTACATGAGCAAAAAGGAAATATCTACCGTAGGTTTATGCAAAACAGCAATGAAGCATGGGAGGTAAGTGAGAGGGGTGGAAGGGGGTGGGGGATGTGGGCGTGGGCTTTAATAGCGCTACAAACATTTCTTATCAAGTCCAGACATAGATCAAAGAAAAAAATTAATTAAATCAATCAACCTGCAATCATTCTAATCAATATCACCACTGTTTAAACCCTAGTTTGTTGTGTTGCTTGATAATATCAATTTTTTTCATTCAATCAACTCAACCTCCCTCCCCTCCGTCTGTCCCTCCCTCTATCCCTCAATGCTTCCTTATACCAACTTGATCTGCTGGGTCAAAAATTTATGACAAGCAAGATATGTTGTTTCTTTGATTATTTAATCAAATATTTAAATTGAGAACATAAAAACATAGAAACTCACCCAAATGTAATCATACATAACCAATAAATCTCCCAATATAAATTGCTGTAGGGCAGAAAGCTCTGCTGAGACTTTCAGATCCACTAACTACCCTCTGCAGAGATTGAATATCAGGTCTTCAGACTCTCAAATACAGCATCCATCAGGATAGGGAAAATTAGTTAGGACACCAAAGTGGAAATACGTAGTGGTCGCCCATGATAAGCGCTGTCCAAATACTGCTGGCAGTAAGGAAGGAGGAAGGAAGAGGAAGCAGGATGTTTCCAATTGGTAGTTCATTTAGCATTGGGACCTTCAGGCATTCCTCTCTGCTGCATAGGGACCATTTCAAGCCCAGAATCCTTTGCGTGACAGGAATTATAAGCACAGTCCACCTCAAAGAGTCGAACCCAATTACATTATATCTTCATGTGAACTGTGCATGACACATCCAAATGTGCACATCTTCATATGTTTCGGGTATTATAAAGGAGAGCTTTAGCTGTTTGCTACATTTGTAAAGCTTTTGTTTTTTTAATTTCTTTTCCAAATGGCTGTAGCCATAATTTGACCAGGCTCATCCATGTGTGTTTCCATCACGTAATGGCATCTGTAAGGCTAAAGGCTGTCCAGATTCAGCAGAGTTCCTTTCCTACTCACCACCATAGACTCCTTACCGTGGACAGTGAAAGGTGAAGAGAGAGGAGCTAGCATCAGGAGCCCTGTACCATGATACGTTGCTCTACTGTAACCCTGTTGTTCTCAAACTGTGGCCAAAGGGTTAGGGTTAGTCATAGTATCCAGAAGAAATGCTGACATTAGGTAAACCAGACTAAAATGATTGTGGTGTAGCGTAGCCAAAAGGATGATCTGTTCTCTACTGCGTCAAAAAGAATTTAAGCGGACTTGTAGTGATGAACTTATTTGATAAATCATTGTACAAACTGAAGTGGAAATCTTTCAAATTTAAAGACCAGTTAGCTTTTGTCAACTGATATGTTTAGTGGTCAGGCTAACTGCTATTGGCAATAACATAATCATAATGTATTTCTCTGTATGTTAAAAATGACAATGAGTGTTCACTACAAAGGTGTGTGAAATATATAAATAAATAAAAATTATACCCATTGCTAACTTCAACCTCAAGGCAGCCATATTGGATGTTGAGGTCAGCATTGGTAATAATCTTCTGACTTTTCAAATCAAAGTTCTAAAGTAAGCTACTTTGATGAATTTCCACTTTCAACTTTGGAATAAATATGAGAAACCACACCCGAGAACCAACATTTTATAGAAAGATGCAAATGTTCACCTTTTTAATTTTTTTATTTATTCTATGTTAACTCAATAAACCAAAACGTACCATGTATTACGCTTTACAAACACTCCATATATTATGTTTACAGAAGGTAACTGTTGTATAATGTTGAAAGTCCCCAGTAAAGCATATAGTGTCTTCCATTCATCAATCCCGCTTATTCTGTCAGATACGTGGTGGAGCCGATGCTCATCTCTGGCAGTTTATGGGCAAGAGGCGGGGTACACCCTGAACACGTCCCCAGTCCGTCGCAGGGCAACAAAGATACACACAGAGACATACAACCATGCACACACACACCTAATGACAATCTAGAGATGCTAATTAAGCTAAAAGTCATGGTTTTGGACAGAGTACCCAAAGTGAACCCACAGATGCATGCGGAGAACATGGAAACTCTATGCAGAAAGACCTGGGGCCAAGAATCGAACCTAGAACCTTCCTGCTGCAAGACAACAGCTCTACAAACTGCACCTCCACGCATTATCTTGTTCCATCAAAATATTACATAACTATTTTGTTTAAATGGCTCATTTATCAAAATTAACTTAACCATCGTTATTGAAATGGCAGCACAATATCTGGAAAAGATGCACCATTGCAATATTAAAGTGTTAAAGAAACAACACTGGTTGCAACTGAGCCACACTTTTCTTGCTCTTGTAGCTCTTTGACATCATCGTAATCTCTTGTGAATGAGCTTTAGCATCTATGCCATTTAAATCCATACCAGACGGAGGCAGTGATGTCCAGGAAGAGTTCATGCATGGCTTGGGTGCAAAGACTGAATAGAGGGAACAAAATAAAGCCTTCAAAATGTGGCACACGGGGATGGATGTTTGAGTTTTAAAATAGCAAATCCAGAAAATCTGGATACCAAGGAACTAGCTCGTTTTATTGTGAGATGTTCTAATTCTTTGGATCTCAATGTAGATAACCACCAAGCAGCCTTTTAAAAACAATGATCCAACCTCTAACCCAACTCTAGGACTCAAGTGCTTGAGAAAAGCACACTGTGATTATTTTCAGATTATTTCAGAGAACACATCACATTATCACATAGAAGATTTGCATAGTTTCTCTAATGTTTTAGGTCCTTTTTTTTTGCCTGGATAATGTACATTCTAAATCCAGTGTCTTTTTTGCTCAGGGTAAATGAAGATAATTTATTGCAGAAAAAAAATATTAGTTCTATTTTCCTTTGCAAAAAAAATATGTGAATAGGGCACCAAAAATTCCTCTTGCCCAGGGCCCCAAAATTTTCTAAATGCAGACCTGAGTGGATTTAAGAGTCCATTTAATTGTGATAGTGTACATTTTGCAACAGTAACTGTAGTTTGTTGTTGTGCAGGCTGCAAGCTGGTAAGATTATCTCACTAATGCAATGTTACACATGAAACACAGCAAACTGTATCCACAGTTTTCATAAGGTAATTAGAAGAGAAGATTTTATGATCACATTTTCATGCACTCAGGGAGAGAATCAGAGAAATTCCACAGATACTTTTATTGTAGCATTGAGGAAGGTTCTTTACTGCAAAAGGAATGCACTGTATGTCACTGTTAGTTTGTTTTTTTAACATTAAAACAACCACATGCTCAGTAGTTCTGTGATGCATGTTTACAAGTTATTACTTCAGGTTCACAATGCATGCTGGGAAAATTATATGTCTCTAAAAAGTGAAGTTATAATAACTTCACTGGTGGGGGAAAAAACAAAACAACAAAACAAGTAGGCTGTCATGTTTAAATGCAATAGGCCAAATTTCTTTACTTAAATGAACATTTTTTGCCCTTTTTAAGCTAAAGATTAAAAATGTTTCTGCATTTTTAGAATGCAGATTACAATAGATTGATAGAAAACTAGGTACAAATAAATCACAAAGTTTTGAAGCCTTTACTAAATTATAGCTTCTTAAAAACAAACTTTGCATTAGTCTTTCCTAAAAACTTCCCCATAAAAACAGCACAATTTCTGGAAATGTTTTCATCTATTTTTAAAAGAAAATAACAAACATGATATCAGAAATATGCCATGGTCTGTGTAAGGTGATGTCTCACAGCCTGTGAAATGAACCTAAACCATAGAAAGAGGAACTTAAAGCATGTGGTTGCTACTTTGTTGTGTTGTTATGCTTGAGGCAGCACTTTAAAATAGTTTTGTATTGGTTATAATCCCAGAAAACTAGCACACCTGGTTAGATTTTCTTTGAAAATGAGTCAAATACTGTTTGCAAAAAATCTGTTAATTGATAAATTAATTATAAAAAAAAATAAATAAATTTGGTACTGTTAATTATTTTTGTAGGAAGTCCTTCCTAATGTTTAATGCAACAACATATAAATTAAATATTTGCTAGATAATTGGTGTCAGTTACTGTTAATTTAACAATAAATGATCAACACTCCATCATAAAATACCATTTTTTGTGATGCTAATAATTAAATCATGATAAATAATTTGTCAAAACTTTAAATCAACATATATTTGGTTTCATTTGAACCGTAAAACAAACAAATCTGTTTTAGAGAAGAAATTTCCGCAAAAAAAAAAAAACAAATGAAAAGTTGCTCTGATCTGGTTACATTAATCTGAACATCTTGGATGTACATATTGGATCAAAGCGGTCAAATTTGTACAAATCTATTAGACTGGTGAAGACTGCAAAAATATCCACAAAATTATGTACATTTAAGAATGACAGAAAAAAAAACAAGAGACTGGCAACGACCACGATGAATCTACAGAAACTCCTGCAAATAACTTTTTTTTCCCAGATCTGACGAACAATGTTCTCTGTTCCTTCTGGACTAAGTAGTAGATCTTTGGAAATAGAGGTGTTTCTTGCAAAGAAAACAACAAAACCTGCCAGCAATGTTACAAAAGGCTTTGGGACAATGATTCATAGTTTGATGAAAGCAACCCTTTGAGCCATAACTCTTGAGAAGAAGGTGTGGTACAAAAACAAAACTTTACATTACTAAAAGAACACCATACCCACAGTGAAACATGGCCATAGCAGCATCATGACCTAAGGTTAGGCAGATTTAGTTAAAATTATGGATGGGCCAATGTACCAGTTAGGTTTAACCCACAATCTTTAGGTGCCCTTGAAAAAACTGAAGATTATTTAATAGCTTTCACTTGCAAGGTTTGATGAAAGGACATGCATTCAGATAATTAAAAATAAACTCAATGAGACAAATGCTTGGGTTTGGGTTTTAAATTTCACAGGAAATACCCCTGATTAGAAGTGTGGGCATCAGATTTCCTTACATTTAGAAAGATTTGTAGCACTTTTACAGTGTTATCATAAAGTACACCATCAAATCTCTAGTTTAAAAGTTTTAATATTGTTAATTATCTATCTTATAAATTATTTTTCAGATTTAAAATGCACAGGATAGATTTTACACTATAGTTACGAAGCTATTTATCATATTTGCTCCAAATGTTATAAAACCGTGGATTTTGTAGACTTCTGAGAGTCCATGTACATCCCTGCCTGTTTACCAATGCACAGCTCTCTGTGTTCACTCACAGAAGCAGGTGACAAAGGGGAAATGTTGCTCCAGTGGGCCCTTCATCCACCGGCTCAGACCTTGGGGGCCATGTCTGTTTCGGTGGGTACTCCTCCTCCCACTCCTTCTCCCTTCTCCTGAGCAAACACCCCTCGTCTTCCGATTGGCCAGGCAGACTGACCAATCAGAATGCCGCGGAACCCCCTCTTACTACCGCTGCCGGCTCGGCCTCAGCCGCGCTCCCTCATTGGCTCCCCGACTTCAACTATTCTATATGAATCAGCGCGCCAACCGTGCGTTTCTGGCCGAGTTTCCTACGCTCGGCTTCGTCTCAAATATAAAGATGTAACGAAACACGTCAGATCTGAGGCGCTTTTTCTAACGGTTCTCCACATTTTGAGGAAGTCCCCCGCCGACCTTTACATTCCCTGGGACTGCTTTCATAGATGGTTATATAGACAAACAAGAGCAGCACAAAAAGCAAACAGTTTTAAACACCCTTCATTTTTTTTTATTCTAGTATATATCAAGCTAAGTTTACACTTAAGAAGTTTTTATATTTTTTTGAAATCAAATTTTTTCTTTAGATTCTAACGCTCTCGCAATGTCTGTAAACGATTTAAGTGACTTTTGATGGAAAAAGGTAAACACATTTTTTTTTGTTATGCGCCAGGGTGTTTCCCTATAATAATTTCGCTCCTTATCCAAAACAATGAAGCCGACAAAGAAGTGCTCCGTCGGTTAGGACAGTGTCAGATTGTGCTTTTTGTGTAGCTCCAGGACGTATAGTGACTGCAGCCATTTGCGCTCTCTTTCCTTGCCCTGTCGGTTTAAATGAACTGATGCATGGCTGCAGCCTCTCTCAGACTGAGGGCGTATGTGCATGTTTTTGTGAGTGTGTGCAAACTGCAATAGTAGTGAATGTCTCGCCGAGGAATGTACAGAAAGCGTAACCCCGCCTTCCTCCACGTCTCCTTCTGCCAAGTTTCAGAGCAAATTCCATAGGGGGTGCAAACTAACATAAAGTTTCAGAGCAAAACTGCATCCTATGTGGGAAAACATGTGCGCCTTGCGTAGATTAGAGAAAGAAATCGAGCCGTTTTATGCATGTGTTTTTGTGGGGAGGATATTTGTAGAGGAGGAAAGGTTCAGGGAGGAGGAGAACGAGGGGGGAGGTGGATTCTTTAAGTCAAACGCAGCCTATAGCCCAACTTGGAGCCGTTATTGGCCCCTCTCCAAGATATAGTCTGCGTCTCCAAAGCGCACCCCCCTCCCAAATTAGGCTAAAGTGAGTCCAGACCTTCTGTTCTCCGGTGAGACTTCTTTTTCTACTTATTGTACATTTTTCAAATGTTTGAAACAATTGTTTTATCTCAATTTTTACTAACTTAACACCATCTAAACTCAACTACTGACCGCTTCGGACAATCAGGGGGGGGGGACGCCATGTTGGAGGAAAGCCTTGCACTGACAGAAATTAATGCAAAAAGCCTTTGTGTTAATGTAGCCCCTGATTATATGCAAATGGATTTTTTGTGCTGCATTGGGATCTTTTGCAATACTAAAAGGGAGTTAAAAAAAGATGTTTCCTGCTCAGATTTTGCTGTGGGATGACACCCTTCATCTCATCAGAAAATGGCGGGTGTTGCCCCTCCTTCATTGAAAAAAAAAAAATGTAAACATGAACATAAATAGCTATAATCATAATTACATCTGTACGTTCCAAGAAATTGCTCTAATTGTTTTTGTTTTTACAGAACTGGGTTTTGTGTGTTTTTTAAACATCCACTCGAGTCAAAATGTACGTTATGTTCTCTTCAACTTCTCAAAAATGCAAAATGGTGCAAAAGAGTGACTTTTGATAAATATCAAGGAGGTTAAACGATTTTTTCAGACGTGATCCTGTTTAATTAGGTTAAAGAATGATGTTTGTTTTCTTTAAAACGACTCAAATGAGCTGAAAATAGCTACCGTTACCGTATTTAGATTAAGAGGGCAACAAGTGTCTTTATTTCTTTTTTATGAACTTCTAATTATGATTTCATCAAATCTTGCACACCAAAGCGTGTAAAATAATTATTTAATGACATTTACTCGTTGTTTTTGCTTTTAATTGGACATATTTATAGCTTACAACTTATTAAAATGAATGTTTTTATAGAAGTTTCAGGAAAGCAGTTTTTCAACAATTTTTGGCCAGTGATATTCCACGTGTTTCTGCTGCACTTAAAAGTTTGTATTCTCACATGCATATTTGAAGACTTTTGTCATACGTTGCAGCCACATTACAGCATATACAGCCATGCATTGGCATGCAGCTTTGTGTTGAAACTTTCCTCTTGTATGCAGCTGCTCCTGTTCATGCTTACTGTCTTCATTTTTGACTGATGATCTAAATTTGTTTTCAAGCAAAAACACCTGAAATATATTTATTTTTTGCAACGCCATGTATGAAATAAAAAAAAAATATACATTTTGTATTGTATTAAGTTGCTGGATGTTAAAAAAAAATGTAATTTAAAAGGCACAATTTCAAGAATTTGTAATGCGTTTAATCATTTTTAGTTATGAAACAGTTATTTATAGAATCTGAAAATTAAAAAATCTGTAAAAGTTTTAGAATTTTCCTGTTTATGATAAAGAAATACAAAAACAGATATTTAGGCTTCTTTAACAAGTGTGTTTGGGAACAGGAAGCCTTTATAAGTTCTGATAATTAATCTTTTTAACTTCATGGTTTTTAAAGCACAAATATATGAGTTAATCTTAAAATTAAGAGTAAATTACTTTCACAGGTTAATACAATTTATCTAACAATTTAAAACAGACAGCAAAATGTCTTGATGATACATATGTGAACCAGATTTAATGTTAAATATATTATAAACCCAGTGCAGTATCTAGGAACAGTTTCACATCCCAAAACACTTACAAAAAATGTACGATTTTGGTTTGTGTCATCTGCATTTTTGTTTTTCAAAGATAATCAGAAAAGCACACAAGATCACATGTTTTTTATTTCAACATATTCAGGTCAGAGGGGATGTTTTTAAGCCTTTTTTTTTTTTCTCTCGCCAGTTTTAGTTTTAAACCACGATTTGTAGCATTTTCAATGTCGTCCAGCTGTCAGACAAAGTCCTGCTACTTAAAAACACATGGTCTATTTGTTGGAGTACATAGGGGATAACCTGAGGGTACAATTTCAGGTGATTTTGTTTGGAACAATTGATTTTCTTTCCCTTTTTTAACTCTTGGCTGTTTATATTGTTACAAATATGTTTTCATTAACTCTCACATCAGATGTTCTCCCCCTGCAGTACAAGTCCCCTCCCAGTGTTTACATTCCACTACAGTCTATAGGTGCACAACTAGTGTCCCCAGACGAGCTGCAGTGAGCAAACCAAAATGAAGACCAAGAAGCGGATCGTGAAACAACACATTTATCCAGATGTTCAAGGCGTTTCTTTTTGTGTGCACCTGCTCAGAAATGATAAGATTGTATAGATGCCAGATTTTAGGTTAAGGAATGGTACTGTTAGCAGCCCTATAGGATAGCAAAGTGTAAGCATACATTACCATGTAAAGACTAGATTCAAACTTTATTGCAAACCACCAGTGAACCTTTTGTCCTTTCAACAAGCCATTACCTTGGTACCATAGGTCTTATCTCTGAATGTATAACCCTGAGGGGCCCCTGGGATGTTTCAGCAGTGATTTCTGACTCCATCTATATGGAGCAAAGTCTACAGATAAAGAAGGATCCATTATTTAAGGGTCTACCTGTCCAGTTGGTCCATTCACAGCCAAGATGCTTTTTGATGTCAGTTTCAATAAGTTAAGTTTGTTTTTGAAGGATTAGCTAAATGTTCCTAAAGTTGATGTGGAAGGTTGATTGATGACTTTAGAAATACTTTATGTTATAGAAAGTCAGGTTGATTTTGTTAATTCACAGGATTTTTTAACTTATATCATTATGCAACATAGAAGTTTGTTTTAAAACACTTGAAAGTTCAGTTGATGCATTCGGATCTTCTCTGACATAACTGCACTGTAATGCTCATCTTCCTGTACGTTCCCAAAAGCAGATAATGAAATGTTGACCAAACTTTTTCTGTGAGTGATTTCATTGTTCTTTTTCTTAATTAAACAATAACAATACCTTACCATAGTGCTTGTTAAACATATCAGCCGTATGCCTTTTTTTCACTGACAAATCAACCTGAAAGCTTTTAAGTGTACTAACGAAAAAAATAAACTTGCTATGATTATATTTGGGTGGTTAATTTTGCAGAAAAGCCAAAGAATCAAGCTTATCACCTAAAATCAAAGAAACAGACAAAAATAAGAGTTACTGGCTTTAAAAGAGGAACTTAGTTTATCAGGAAAAACAAGTTTTTACAACAAAATATCCAAACAGAAATAGAAGAATCTCATCGTGTCATGAAGTTCTAGAGGTAACAAACATTATCTCAAATGTAGTTGGTTACATTTTTTTAAAAAAGCTTTACAGTTTTCTCACATCTTTGACTTGTTTCATAAATAGAAAACAACAGCTTTCAGAAAAGATGCTATCATACAAACCTTTGTCTGAGAAGTTCTTAACGGCAAACAAAAACCAAGCTACTGATCGAAAGCTCTTTATTTTACAGCCCAGTAAACTGTAAAAGTCAGAACAAGGGAGCAGTGAGATAAATCTGTAATGTTCACCTTTACCCAATTCTTCGCCTGATACAAGCTATAAAAAAACCCAAAGAGTCCCCGTTCCTTCATCTTTACAAGCCAACAGCAATGAGTGCAACAACCAGTAATCGGAAAAAAACAAGAATATCTAAGAGTAAAGAAAAAGCTGCAAGCTTGAGGATCAAGTATTAAAAACAAGTTGGGAAATCGTGCAAAAGCTGTGTTGATAAAGTCTTGTAAATTCAAAAATCTCCCCTTTTAAAGCACTATACGACTAATTGGGAGGAGAAAAGGTAAACCTCCGATGATGCTTCTGTAACATAAAAATAAATGTTATCTTCTTTATCAGGCATTATTGTTTGTAAATGTACAACTGAAGCTAGTAATAGTAAAACACTAAAAAAGATACAACAAAAGATCTTTATTTTTTGAGGTTTCTGATGGTTAAAGAGAGTCCGCATCATTAGAGTGATTAAGAGCTTCAGCATAAAAGTTTAGATGATAAGAAAAATGTTTCCTTTGGGGGTTAATGCAGTAAACTGAGTCAGATCTCACTAATCTGCTCATCTTAACTCTGTTTAGGTTTGTCATATCTGCCAAATCTACCGCTGTATGAGTGTCTACATCCCATTTTTGGAGAAATCAAAGTTTAAAGAGCTTTTATCGATTGAAAACAAGACACTGGCTACAATTCTAACTTTAAATAAAAAGCTGAACAAGGATATCAGTGTCCGGATAGTAGGTTAAGGAAGCTCTGAAGCAGAGGCTTAATGGGTGTGGATCTCCCTGAGCTGTTTGGTCCCTGTAGATTCCAGGACATGGAATAAAAAAGTCTGATGTTTCTCTCTTCCGGCACCAGCTTTTGTTGTTTGGGGAAAAGAAGAGAACAAAAATCTCCTTTATTGTTTAGTGAATTTTGAACCTTCAAACGTTGATCATTGCTTTACACAGCAAATCCTTTCATAGAAGATGCTTTGCTAATTTGGATGTGGAATGTGAGACGACACTGACATCTAGTGGCAAATATGTATCACTACAGCTGAATGAGGCTAAAAAAGACATGTTTTTGAAACTTGGAATGGATATAAATACATTGGTTGTCGTTTCTTTTCTTTTTTTTTTGTATTGTCCTAATTTTTCTTCCTGATACTGCAGCTTCTGTTTTAAAATTATAAGTGCTTTACACTCTTTTAAAAGATGTAACAAACCAAAATATCTAAACCAAATTAAAAAATAAAACGTTGACTGTGAACCAGAGGACTTTTATTTCTAAATGATATCTTTGTAGGAAAGCTTCTCCACATAAATAATTCATAATATGTAAAGTTTTAAACAGACCAAGCAAAATACAGTTGTTCTCTTTCCCCATGCTGTATTGTTTGATGTTAAGGCTTAAGGGGCTTATTTAAAACAAAGAGGAATCTTTAACTGCACAGCAAAGAATAGTAAAAATCCAAAATGTCCAGACACAAAATTCTGGCACATTATTTCACCAAAACTGCTGATTAAACTGTTGTCTAGCTGGCTGTCAGTGACACCCTACAGGAGCAGAAACAAAGGATCATTAGTAAAGAGACTGGATGTTCAAAATGTGCTCCTAACATATTGATGGAAAGTCGAGTGGAAGAACAAACTGGGGTGCTTGAGTCACTCTAGAACCAGCGACAATGAGTGTTTTCACAGGATTAGTGGTTCAAATCCCTCCTGAATAAAGAAATAATAAAAATGTAGTTGAAAAACAACCTTTCACAGTCCAGTGAGGATTTACGGTCCATTGCTGTTTTATTAATACAATTGCAGCCATCTACAGCACTACCTGCTATGGGCCTTGTGGAAATTTGATCTGATTTTATTTGCCAGCAGGGCTTGGCAAATGTCCATATCGACAGAACTAAAGCTAGTTTAGTGGCCAGTTTCCTTGAAAGGAAAACAAACTCGCCTGACCTAAATCCCATGGGTAGCCTTTGAGGTGTTGTTAAAAGAAGAAGAGAAGAACAATGGGGATAACATGTTTGCTTCCAGGAAAACAACCTGGGCTTCCATTACGTCTCATCAGGGCCACAGGTAGATTGGCTCCACGTTGCACCACATTGATGTAGTGAGTCATGCAAAGGGAACATGAATCTTCAGTAGCTCCACATTTCTAAAAACAAAATCTGTCCTTTCAGATCTTATTCAATATTGGATTAAGATTTCTGAACCCAATTTGGGTATTTTATTTACTGGAAGCCATGAATCTATGTAATGAATTCTTATTCAATTAGTTTACATCACCAAATTACTGAAACAAATGACCCTTCTCCCTTTTACCCTATTATTAATTCATAAAGTCGCATCAGTGAACACAAAAGCAAAAACAAAACAAAAAAGAAACTAAGTGGGAAGCCCTGAGGCTAACAAAAGGTTTCAATTAAGACTTTTCACAAGAAAAAAGTTTCATTTTTCATAAAACAAGTCAACTAAATAGTTACCTATAGGGGAGGACTATTTTAATCGAGTCCTACTAACACTTAAAATCACAGTTTTTATTATATCTCCTGGTAATCAGCTTAAAACAAATATAAAAAAAATAAAAACAAAGTGAAATGCATTACTACTCACCAATCTGTCACTGTTTCCTCCTTGGTCTTACTTTTTGTCAATTTCTAGCAACTGAAAACAGGTTTCAACATGAAACGCAGAGCATTGAGGTCCTATCTAATGTTTAAATGCATCAACTAGAACAGGTCCCCAAATAGCCAACTAACCTGAAAAACATGGCGGCAGGAATATCAGCTGTTTACAAAAGAACAGACGGTCGTTTCTTTTACCTTTCCAGTTAAAAGAACGTGGAGCTTTTACATTTTCTGGGGGAAAAAAAAGAAGAAAACGTGGATGAGGGAAGGGCCCTGCTGTGATTGGTGGAGAAGGTAGGTTGGGTCTGACCGCGTAGCAGTTTACTATGTAACAACAACAAAGAAACGTTGTGAATGGCTCCCCATCTTAGTCACACCGGTGGTATGGCAAGCAATCGTAACACATAATAAAATCAAGCTATTTTTTTCTTGATACCTTTTTAAATGTGGAAAAAAAAGAAACAGTTCCGACTCGCGAAAATGAAAATGCTAATATACATTAAATACAATTTAATATAAATTTCTATAACTAAACTGCCGAGATTGTACAATATAGAAGAAATGTTCAAGAAATAATTAACTCATTCATTGCCCATATACTCGTTTATCCGTGGAGGGACCAGGGCTTATCTTCAGTGCAGACAACTTATACTGTTATAGTCTGACTTTATAAGTACAGTTTTATCATTAGTGAGAGATCATTCTTGAGTGAGCTGAGAGATGACCTCACTATAAGCAAAGGTGGGTAGTTACATTTACAAAGTTACATTTATGCTTTTAAAATGCACTTTTAGAAGTAGTTTTACTCCACCATACTTTCTGCTTTTTATTTAAGTTTTTTTTTTTAAATGTGGATACTTCTACTTGAGTAAATGTTTTGGCAACTCAACCCTTTTACAGAACAAAAAATAAGCACATTTTAACCCAAAAAAAAAACATCAGGAAAAGACGCAGAGTTAAAGTTTGGCTTACATTAGTTGTTTGTTTGAACACAAGCTTTGTTGTCTTAATCTCACTTCTGTCTGCTAAGCCTTTTATGACATTTGGAGGTCAAAGTGATATACAGTAAAAAGTACATACTAGAGGTAGTTTACCCTCCTCTAACATACAGTGTATCACATACTGTAAGTATTGGTTTCATTGGTTTATGTTGGAAAAGTGAAATGTTTCTTCAGCCTGTTATTTTCCAATCAAATCTGTTGTACTTTATTTTTTATCTCAAAACACCAATCTGACGACATCATTTTATAAAGTAAATCAGATGCTATAATTACTTATTCCGTGCTTTAGTAGTCTTCTTAGCAATTACTATTTTACTCTTATGTGAGTTATTTGTAGAAAGGGGCTCCAATTTATACCGGAAAAGAATGAAGTTGAAAAGGCACATAATGACCAGCAGCCAAGTGATGGGATTGATTTTTAGAAGAAATCTCTGGGAAACTTATTGAAACCCTTACCAGTAAATAAAGTATATACCAGTGTCCAATAAGAACATAATTTAAAAAAAAAGCCCTGCCATCTCCAGGCTGGAGTTCAGATCTGTCATATTTCACCCGTGTGGTCTGATAAATCTGAATAAAAGTGAAAAGGCAGAGTGGTGTTTAAAAAAGCCTAAAAGGCTTGATGTAAATCCTCATCTAAAATGTTAGCATCAAACTGAGCCGTTTCAGCATTTGATTTTATTTCCTTTGGGTTTTACCACTTAGTTCAGTGGTCTGCAACCTTTAAAATCCAGACATTTTACTCTGAGTCCAGCCAAATAAAAGACGATGAAAGCTGCATCATATAAGACAACTTCATTTGTTATAGAAAAGGTGACGCTTCAAGAACCAACATTTCAAACGTATTTTAGAATAAAGAAAAACACTAAACTTTTGCTCAGAGAGGAAACATGGAATTTTTTTTTTTTGGGGAAAAAAATGGATCTAAAAAATTTAAGTGATTTTTTTTTTTAATGTCATTCTGTTGTGAAACTTCAATCCAGCAATTCTTTTCAAAATTCTGCTGAAGGTTCTAAACCAGGCGTGTTATTAATACTGAATTCAAAAACATTTTTGGGTTCATCATCTTTTGCCACAATAAGGAGCCATTGTAGAAGATCCACAGATCCAAGCATGCAGACCCTACAACTAAGATGCAACATTACCGACTTGCAGCTGTTGAAAAAAAGTGGCAGATGATGAACAGAAATGGCAGAAGTTCTAAATAGATAGAACACATGAATTCCTCCACAGCTGAAAATCTCAGCTTCTATGAATTAGAAAAGGATAAAATCATGTTTTTCCTAAATGTTTTTAATCGGGGTATTTAGATGCTTCGTAGTGGAGCAATGAGACCCGTTCTAACTGGTGGTGTTACAATGAATATGTTGACGCATAAATGATTAAACAGGAGCTGAACAAACCTGGAGTTTATGGAGGACGGTTGAGAAGAAAAGTATCCTGTAGAGAAATTCTTGGTGAGGGCAACAGAAAACAGGTGAAATTTTGACTTTTTCAGCTTCCAATCTAAACATGACGTGGTGGAAAAAAGAAGTCCAGATCCCTTAAACACACAGTTGGTAAAACTCAATATATGGTAAGATTATACTATGGGGATACAGACATGCAAGGGAGTCAGATGATACTTTGGAGAAGCAGGAGAAGATGGAGACTGCAAAAAGATTTTCATCCAAGATGGATGTCCTTCTTCCAGCAGAATAACAATCTGATAAGGAGAGCGGAAAGGATACAGAAACATTCATGTGCTAAAATGATCCAAGAAGCTACTTTAACTGTAAATGCATTGAAATGTGATTCAGTCAACGTTGAACTCAGGGAAACTAAATACGGGTCAATGCAGGTCATTTCAGATTTATTTCTTTAATATTTTGAAAACAAGATAACACGTTTCGTCTGCCTTACAGTCATGTGCTGCTTTGTGCCGTTTATCACTCAAATAATCCAATTAAATGATTTTGTTTTAAGATTAACCGATGATCAAGAGAGGTGAATGTTTGCACCGTCACAATGAAGTTACCTTTAAACTTTAAATGGAAGCAAAACTAAAGGACTTTTCCTTGTGAGACACACTTTGGATGATTTCTAAAACAGATTCATCAGAGAAACGCTTGATTTCTACAAAAGATTTTTGGCAAATCTTAAAAAAAAAAAAAAAAAAAAAAAAAAGGACATCTGGTTTTTACAGCATTACTCTCAACACACCACTGAATAAAACCCTCTTCAGATCAACATGACTAAAGCTGAAGCAACAAAACAGAGCGAATAATTCTTTAATTACAATTTTTGACCCACAATAACTTCTTAAAAATCACACAAATCTCCCAAATGGTGTCAGTTTGAGAGACCCTCGCTTCTTTGAAAACAGTGAACTGGTATTCTAGCAGTTTATCTGCATGACACAGAGCAACTCGAGGAACATTCCAACACATTCCTGCAGCTAAAGTTAAGATAAGCCCGGCTTATTAAAGAAGTCTGTAGTCACAGTGCGATTTGAACCCTGAACCATACAGATCCACAGACAGCGCGGTACATTCGATGTTCTTCATGATCCATATTGAAACAGCTCTACAGCACTTTAGATTTGAACAGATATGACAAGCCCACACACTCAGACAGATGTTTGCAGGGGACCAAAAGGCATCATCCTATCATTCTACACAAACAAAACATGGACATTTATATTGCCTTAAATAAAGCGCTAAACAAAAAATAAATCTATTCTTTGGGTTATTCTTAAGAGCAAACTTGATTAATGCGTAACGATCACAAGCTGATATAGTCATCTTACTTAACCATGCCTTCTAAAAAACTAAAATGCAGCCGTTCGTCATATTCTTGAGTGTATGGTTGAGCTCAGTATTTGTTGATGCAGTATTTAGAAACCTCTTTATGATGCAAGTGTGAGACATTTTTGTGTTTTTCCTTTGAAATTTGCATTTACTTTAACAGTCAAAATGTAAAAGTTGTGTGGGTAAGAAAAAAAAAAAAATCAAATAAATTCTGCAATGCAAATATAAAACATGAACAGCAAAGTCTGAATGTAGCAGGATAAGTTGAGAAATAAAGAAGTGCTTCATTTCTTTTTCCAGCTGGACTAGATATATATGTTTATATTGCTACTCGATCACTTGATGCTGATGCACCAGTGAGCAGTGATGTAGAGGTGCTTCCGGAGAGGAAAGAGCTCCGTTTTAATGCGGTCGAGGTCTTTTAGGGATGTGTGGATGAAGACGTGGCATCCCAGGATGCCTCCCTGTGGACTCCTGCTTTGAAGCTTTCCGCAGGCCAGCAGGGATACCCGCTGCTGCTGCTGCTGCTGCGTGGGACGTGTTTGTTGAAGAGGAATTTGCAACCAGTTCGATTTTCCCCTCCAGTTTGACCAGTCGTGTCAGAATATCATCCAGTAAAACTGCTATGGTCCTCTTCAGGTCAGCTGGAAGGCAAAGATAGAATTAGAAAAAGTGCAAACGATGAGGACGAATTCACATTTGCACCCGAATGTATTCATACCACATTTTTCTGAAGTATTGAATATTTTGTTTATGTGACAGACCACAGGTTTACATGTCTCTCACTCATCGTTCTAAAACCATATGCTAATATTAATAGCAGGAACTTGACTGCATCCTTAGAAGCCATTCGATTCAGGGTAACATCTTAAAGTTGGTATAATCGCCCTGAAGGTCTGCAGTTTGACACCCCCATAGACCAAAAGCAATGTAATAGATGGAAACGAGGCGTAGTCATTAGGGTTTGTTATATTTTATTCCTCTAATTTTACATCTTAACAGATCCCCGTCTGATTTCCTATGAGTTGTGGACAGAATGAAAAGAATTTTAAGGTAGCTCTAAAAAGAAACTGTGAATATTTTTAAGCATAACTTCATCTGTTATTAATTTTAGCTCAGTTATGATCCATTTTACAGAGCAGCAGCCGTTTACACTGGTTTTTGTTTTGTAACTTTACAGCTATTCACTACTTTTTGTTAATCCATCACTTACAATCCCAATAAGATAAAAAAATTCTTACATTTTTCCAGGTTATAATAACATAAACATATAACACGACAGTATTTTCAAACTGCGCGTGTAGAAGCCTACCGTATCCTGCCATGGACGTTCCCTGTGGCCCCCCTGGCACGTTCTGGTTCTCCTCCGTCAGGACCTTCACATATCGCCGGCTGAGCTCCAGAATTTGCTCGCGTAGCTCGGCGCTGCTTTGATGGCGAGGCTGCTGCACGGTGTAGCGCAGCAGCATCAAACCCCACGCCAACCCAAATACCAGCAGCAGCACACTCAGCTTCTGAGACATGTTCCTCCGTAGCAAGAGTGCACCCAGCATGGTACAGGGCAGGGGGGGGTGAGGAGGAGGTAGAGGTGCCTTTTAAAAGGCCAAGGATCTTGTTTTAGTGTGGCAACTGGATTAAGTGGTGAAAAGTGTCAGGGGAAAAAAAGAGAAAAACAAAACAGTGAGGGTTTTTTTTTTTTTTTTAGTAAGGTCAGAGTTCTGCAAAAGCTACAAACATCCTGCCTTCATGGAGGGGAAATACTGAGCAACAGCAGAAGCCAGGAAGTAAGGTCAACACCCTTAAAACCAGCAATCAGGAACTTTCAGAGGAGTTATTTGCTTGCAAGTTCTTGAAAACCAAATCATCTATGCAGTCGTGGCATCCAGGCTCCACAGGCATAGTTATCCTCTGCTAAAGAAGCAAACACACACACGCAAAAAAAAAAAAGTTAAAACAGTGTATTATTTTTACATAAATCTTTTATTAAGAGCATGATTTGGAAAAGAAACGTGACATTTCTTTTAAATTCTTATTAAAAAAAGAAGCTGAGAGCAGAATTAAGCTTCTTTTCATTTTGCAGAAAGGTTTCTGTACTGCTTGGGGTCTGGGTGTACAATAGTCCAATCAAACAAATCTCTTTAGCCCAGAAACCCCAATTACACGTTCAGATTTCACAGAGATCCGTTTCACAGCTCCAGAGAGTAGAGCAAGCAACAATCAAGAATCTTTCAGGCCATTTTTTTTTTTCACAAATCACGTCAAGACAATAGCTGTTGAAATCAAACAAATGACGTCTATGGAGGCAATCTGCTCGTACAGAAGAAAAATATTAGGTGAATATTTCTCAGTTTTCACAACTAAGTTGACACAATTCGTTCTCAGGAGGCTTATGTGGGTGTGGGAGTGTCACTTCCAGTTCAGGGTCAGATAGGGGACAGCGGCTGAATATATAAATTATGAAAAGATGGGGTAACACAACCTGAATCTGTACTGAAGCTTCATACATACAAAAATCCTTCTCTAAGCTGTGTGGAGACTGGAATTTAGTAAATAAAAAGAGACAAAAAAAAAAAACTTTTACGAAACCGATAACATGACACAGCAAGTCTAGCTCTGGGTTGGTTCACATAAAAGAAAAAGCTTTAGCATATCTTTCAGGCTGCACTGCTCTGCAAGCTGCTGTCCAGCTGGAAGGTTTACAAACACTCATCACAGAGTCACATTCATTTTGGTGCAACAAGAAAATAAAATAAATAAATAAAACAAATAACTGTAGCCATTAAAAAGATTGACAAGCTCACAGGGAAAAAGCCCTGGCTTTGCAGCACTCTGGTTGCAACCATTCTAGGAGCTTTTAGCTTCCTTCGTGTATTTTAGAGCAGCTCACAGGTTTGTTTTAGTTCTTTGTTTATTTGCATGACATTGAAGGTTTTACTAATTCCTCACTACTCCTTTACCACTGGAAGATAGAAAAATCTGTAGCACCACTTTACAGCCACCATGCTTGGCAGCTGGTTCAGTTTATAAGGTATCAAGCTCATATCATGACCCCTAAGAAACACTTTTTTTCATCATATACTTCTACCTTTTCATTATGAGACCTTAAAACTTTTTCTCTCTAAAAAAAAAAAAAAAAAAAAAAATGCAACTTTTAGAGGAGCTTGAAGTTTTCCAGGGTGTTTTTTTTCCCTCTTTAGTTCATGCTTATGTGAATCAGGCTGTGGTTTCAGGCTGGATTTTTGTTTTTCTTTAAACCATATTGACCGATTTTCTTTCCTCTGAAAGTGAAACTTGTGATGAGGTGGTTAATAATTGGCCACAATTGGGTGCTTCCTCAGGGCCGCCATCCTAATCACATCAAAGCTGCTTTTGCATTTACATGCAGAAAGCAGTCAACATTACACCCAATTTGATTTATGAATAAACAAAAATGCAATGCAATTACTCCAAAATGCATACTGTGAAACTTATCTCATTATTTGTAGGTAAATATGTCCAACAAATCTGTTTTCATCCTCGCAGGTTATTTACAACACATAATTAAATTCAAACTTTCTCACCCTGCAGAATATTATCATGTTTTTTTTTGCCATTTTTTACTTCCTGAAGCTACTTAAGTATAATAAGGAGATTAATTAGAGGAGCTGTTTGCTTCTTAACACAAATGCTGCTTATAGGTTGCAGCCATCCCTCCCCCACTTGTTGCTGGTCAGTTGCTCTTTATTACTGGAGTAACTCATGTCACTGCGACACGAGTTACACGAGGTCTTCTGAAATTAACTTTAAACTGTGCGAATGGTAGTATGTAAATTTGAAGAGGTTTTGCAACTTCGGAAAGCCTTGCAACAACTTGCTGCTTCTTGCATGCTTAGAAACCATCATTTTAAGTTATAGTGTCAATGTAACTGCATGTATCTGCAGGTACCGTTTGTGTTTCAATAGCTTTTTTTTTTTTATGACATTGATTGAGGTTCACTTTCTGTTTTAGAAGAAAATGTTTTGTTTGTTTTTTTTTTTTCCCGATCGATTTTCAAACATTGCTTTGGGCCTAGAAGTGAAGCGTCACTCTGAACAAACATGGTGGGTTTTTCCTGAAGATCACTACACGAATCTTAAACCAGTCAAATATTTTGTTAGCAAACAATTTTAAATATCATACAAAACTCATTTTATGTGTAAGCTGATATACATCACAGATCTAATCAGATTTTCTTTTTATACCTAACTGCTGTGTTTATCTGAAATATATTTTAATTAGGATTACTATTATTAAATGTTTAATACAATTTGTCTTCCAGGTTGAATACAGTGTATAAAATAGGTCAACTAACTAACATTTATTCAAACTACGTTTACTTCTTAAGATAAATAAAAAGTAAACTTAAGCATCAATATTTTTCTATTTGGGTCACATCTTTTCACCACTTTAATTGATTAACTTCAAAATCGTTTTATGTCTAAGCCTAAAACATTGTATTCCTCTTTTGGATACAACTATTTTAGACAATGTTTTAACGATTTTGAAACGTTTTATTTCATTCTATGCAATTTTTATTTGATCCAACCACATATCTATGTATATACTCCTTAAATAGCAAAATAATGCAGTATAAATATAGTGTTCTCCTAGAAAGAGTGATAAGCCACTCCACACATGTCAGCATGGCTAATCTTCTAGTTAAATATTGACCACCACATCTGTCAGACGGTGTTTTACAGCTGACAGGATCACAAACTGACTTAATAGGGAAAATTGTGGAATATAAACACAAAAGTCAGCAGCATTAGGGCGGAGGACATCAGTCAAAGCGCTTCCAGGATCAGAAAACTTACAGGCAAGTTTGCTTTAAACTGTCTGAGCTTATTTACACAATACCCAGAACATGTAAACGACCCAACGCCACACATGTAAAAACAGTGAAAAATATACAAATCTACTCTAAAACAAACTCGGTTAAAATAGATTTCGGGACCTTAGTGATGATCTAAACCTATTTCCAATTCCGGGCAAAATCGTCTGTTAAGGTTAGCTTGACGTATTAGCTCACAAGCTCCCCAAACGCACAGTGTACAAAAACACTTACCAGGAGATGTGTGCAGCCCGGTGAAAATAGAAATATGTGTCCGGCTGTGTGTCCTGAGGCGATGTCTTTGATGTTAAGTGGGAATTTCACGCTGCAGAGGTGCTGGGACCGAGGCGAGGTTCAGCGGACATTGACCGACGATGCTTGCTATTCGCCACCCCGCGGCCGTTCTCGCTACCGCTGGAGAAATGTCTCTGGAATGCATCCATTTTCATTGAATTGGTATATATATATTAAAAAAAAAAAAGTCTTAACAGCGAAGCATATCCTGAGATGTTTTTCTCGTCACTGCTTATTCTAGCTGGCTCGTTCTTGCCTTGTTTAAACACAGCGACCCAAACTCGTCAGCTGTTGTACTTCTAGGCATGCGACTATAATGACTGTCATGGATCCCCCTGGTACGTCTTCGGCTGCGTCAGGTTCGTTGCATCCTGGGAAATGTATTTTTATAGTGAAGTTGAAACGGGTCTTCGCTTCTTGTCACCTAACTACAATAAGGAGTATAATTACACACAATATTTGTAGAATGTTTACAATTGTTTATCTAGGCCTTTGTAGAAAACTATTGTGTGCAAATATTTAGAATTTTTGCTCGTTTTGCTTACTGGTTAAAAGTAGTTTGGTTGTTTTTTGTTTCTATCTTTTATCTTGTGTTTTCTTGTGTTTTTTCTCCAGTTTTCCAGTTTTTTTATTATATACATTTTAGTTTAATTTATATATTTTTGCAGGTCTCTTTTGCTAGCAGTAGAGGGAGCTCTAAAACCATCTCCATAGAAACCCGTTCCGTGAGCTATAAACAAACTGCACTTATACAATAATTTATAAAGGTTTTAGGGAAATGGACGCCAATTTTCTGGACAAATCGGCTTTGGAAGCAGTAGATGACTACTTGGAGTACAGAAGGTATAAGCACCAACACATATTTGTTTTGCTAACTAAGATATATGTATTTTTACACGAATTTGATGTCTTATTACCATTAGAAAACATGTAAGATTTGAAAAACAGGTACTATAACAGAGGAAAAGAAACATTAAAGTCTTAATGGTATAATGATATATTGTAATTAACACAACAACTTGTGGTATAGCTGTTGAGTTTTTTGTTTTATTTTTTGTTTTAAGGGTTGTCGGTGACGATGATGGTGGAAAACTTTTTACTCCAGAAGAATATGAACAGTACAAGAAGAAGATTTTACCTCTGCGTATGAAAAACAGGTTGTTTGTGAGCTATGGTGTACCAGGCGGTATTGACTGCAAGCTGATTGGCCCTGAAACACAGTGCTTTTGTGGTCATAGGTAAGATATTACATCTGCAATCAAAGAATATGTGTATCTTTGCACTTTATTGTATGAAAGTGAATTCATTTCCACCAGATACAAGCAGCATCAGACAGACTGGGAGGTGGTTCCCTCCCAAATACCCCTTGCTCTACCATGCAAGGTCAGGGGATGTCACTGTTCCACTTATACCTACATTCCCCAGGTTGGATGTAACCTGGTGCGGTGCAGGTGCAAACATTTACCTCAGGATCACAGTGAAGCCAAGGGCCACATGTGCAAGAAATGTGAGTGAGACATCCTAGTATTATTATTATATCACAGGTAAAACTTCTTAACTAACTTTGATGTTGTAATTCGTATTTTTTCAGGCCGTTTTTGCTCTGGTTTCCAAAGTCCCTATACTTGTGGCTGTGGTCGGCCATGTTTTGAGCACCATACCTTGGTGAGTCATGCTGGTTTTGTTTAGAGTGGAAACATGTCAGCTTATTTTAACAGTATTTCACATTGTTATGACTTTATCACAGGTTGAGACAAAGCTTCAGAGGCAGGCAAGGGGTCAGCCAGTTGGCAGAGATGTTCCTTATGCAGCCATGGGGGGTCTGACAGGGTTTAGCTCTTTGCTGGAGGGTAACCTCACTTTGGAAAACCCCTGCACACGTAACTGTTTCTTTTGTTTCTTTTTTTTCAGCATATTCTCTAATACCAGAGGTGGATCTTTTCTTTTTTTATAGTTAGAAATATTCAGTTTTTATCATATAGTCTCTCCCTGTAAACATGAGAGGGTTCAAAGTATTTTCAGCCTCTCTTATTATATAGAAACTGGACATTGTAGTGACATCATTAGATGGCCGAAGCGTGGGGGAAGGGAGCAGAGGCTCGAAAAGCTTCTCCTTTAAAGGCATATGGGGGCAACAAAGAGCAGAAAAGTGTCAGTATTGAATGAAAGATATTTGAAGGAGCATGCGAAGGTCAAAAGTGAACAGTGTCTTTTACCACTCTGCTTTATCCTGCTGGGAGAACACTAAACATGTTTTGCTGCTTCATGAAAGATTGGTTCTGTGTGTTTTTATAGATTTAAGCTTCTATAAAAAAGTATCACTTCTGTAAATCATAATGTTTGGATATTATTTCCATGGCAGAGCCATAAGTACCGCCAATTAAAAAGATACAGAATTATTTAAATAAAACTAGTTAGTACATTAAATGAAAAACAACTTACTGCTTTAAATAATTATGAATGCTTCTAGTCAATAAATAAATGCAACCTGCAGGACCACCTTAGATAGTAAACCTTTAAAACCAGTAAACCTTCATATGTTCAGATTGAATTGATTCAGTAAAACAAGGTGTGGTGAATTAGTCATACATAAATAAAATGAATTTGAAATGAATTATAATCTTCATAATTCATAGGTAACTTCAGGAGTAAATTACACAATGAAATTCATGATTTCATGATTTCATTTTCACTTGAATAGACCCCAACATTTTACTGGTTAATCTGCACAAATATTCAGTGTTATACCCATTTCCAAAGCAGATTGACCCATCCTCTGACTCACACCACATCTTTAGGCACGATAGTTCAATAGATTAGAAAACATTCTTTCAAAATATACCATACTGCACACGAAATATTTTATTTGCACAGAGGATTTAGCAACATTTGTTGTTAGATGATAAAATACCTCCCAATAAATCTAAATTAAGTGTCTTATTCAATGGATATAAAAACAATGAAATGAAAAATATATAGACATTCTACAACTTTTATTCCAGACACAAGTTAGTCTATATCATTATAAAACCACAACATAAAGGAAAACAAATAAAATCAAAACAATTTGAAATTGTTCTAACTCATTTTCTTTCCTAATAACACTAATAAATAAATCTGCTTAACAGTTTTCTGATTTGAATTCATGACAAACGTTTCACTCAAAATAATCTAATATTTATGTCCTGTATGTTATATCCTTATTTAATTTCTTATATGTTCATTGGATTTTTGTCTTTTAGCTCTATATGCCCAACTTATTAAAGGATTTATGAAGACATTTCAATTGCTTATTATTTATATTTGTACCTGTCCACCTGGTTTCATCATTTTAACAAATCCTTTGTTAAAACTATCCCAGTTGTATGTTTACCATTCAGTTTTAATAATGTCTTTGAGAACCCCATCATTTTCTGTTGTAATTTGCTGCTGTTTTCCTTCGCAGACGACGGCAGAAGAGACGGCAGCCTGCAGAGGAGCTCAGCGGCAAAGAAGCTCAACATCTCTGTTGAAACATCTGGCTCTGTTATCCGGAAGAAACAGGCCGACCGACCCTGAAAAGCAACACTTGCAATGAATTATTTGACTAAACTTTAGCATACCAAACACAAAACTGCACATATTATACCATGTATCTTTTACCGAGACAAATAATATTTGTTTTTTGCTTTATTTATTTATTTTCTTTTGGAGAGAGAAAAGCAGTACAAAAATGTATACAATGATTACATTTCTTTATTTAGCTGAGTTTCAAAATCTGCATTCATTTATTTTACAGGTTTTCCACTCATCGTAGTTTTTTGTTCATTTTGATTTATCTTTTTTTGTGCAAAGAGAATAAATGACATGATCCAACTATCAACACCCCTAAAAAAAATTTCCCCTGGTTCTCTTTCAGTGAAAAAAAACAAACAAACCATCCCTTTAATTTACTGCAGTTTTCCAGGCATTTGTCGTATTTTCCTGAACTGCTCATTAATTGAGTATTTGTACGATGTTTTCTTGATTGTCATACCCTTATTGTTAGACGTCCACCCACTCAACACGTCACCAAAATAACACTGGAGCTCAGTGTTCAATGATGAACTCAGCTCTTAATTTGCGGATGGATGTTCTGTCTTCGATTGATTAATCCCATTCATCATGGTAGATCAGCGGCGATGTGAGCTGAATTATTCCATTCTGTGAATGCAGATTGAAGATCATGTTTTCTCCACTGGCGGCCCAATTTCCATCATTTTTAACACAGAAACACAATTAAAAAAGATTTATGGGAGGATTTACTCCCACTCAGATGTTCCTACTCTAATGACAGCGTTAACGTTGCTGCTAGCCACTGCGTCTTTGGTGCCAACATTACAATACCTTGCAGAAGTATTTGTATCCCATAAACTTGTCCCAATAAAGCTACTGTTTAGAGAGAGTCACGAAAAATGTCTGCTTTAGGCTTTGCAACAAGTCAAACAGGGAAGGCAATAAATATTTTCCACTTGAACACATCATCCCCAATGTTAAACACGATGGTGGCATCATAATGCTTTGTGGGTGCTTTTCTTTCTTCTATAAATGTACAGACAGAATAAAAATGGAATGGATCAGAACAAAATGTATTCATGCTTTTGAAAGTCCAGGTCAAAGTACAGACCTTTAACTAGAAGTAAAACTTGAGAAATTCGGATCAACATCTGCTACTTCTCTAATCTGACTGAGCCACAGGTAGTTTATGAACAAGAACAGCACGAAACCTCCTTCCATGTCTATTTCAAACCTGGTATATAAAAAAAACTAATTTTTTTTATTCATAATACAAATTTGAATGAGAATATTGCGCTATTTAGTGTTGGTTTATATTATTGAATCTACATAATACATAAAATGTGGACCAGTAGAGAGCAGAGCAGGTGGTCTTGAGGGAAAGAAGCAGGGCTCTTGCGTACAGGATTGCACAGATGCACCTGTGTCTCCGATTCCAAATGCTAAGAGGAACCAAGTTGATGAATCCAAATCTGGAAGCCACATTTATTACACAAAGTGTGTGTCTTGGATCCGGGATTTTGTAGTCTAAGATATCTGCCCCGTCTCTCTGCTTGTTTCCTCCGCTTGCTCACAGAGGTTAACAATGGGTCAGGTGCACGGCACATGGGAAAAGACGAGGGAGAGCGAAAAACTCAATTAAATCAAGAGTTAAAGCCATAACACATTAGTCTCACACAATTACAATTTAGGGTAATTGCCTCTCCATAGCAACGCTGTAAAGGAGGCCACGGGTAATTTCTTTTGGACACTGGTTGAAGGAAATAACTCCAAGATCTTTGCCTTCCCCATGGAAACCCCGCCCTGTTTGATTGGCAGCTTTTAGTCAATAAATCAAAACAAGAACACAGATGATTAAGTTGGCAATTAGAGCAGAGGGAAGCGCTTAATTGGCAGAAATGATAAGTAAACAGGACTGTAACTGGCGACAATTCATTTATTCAAAGAAATCAACTCAGGAGGTAGAAAGGGTTCAGTAAGTTTACTGGAAACAAATAATCTTTTCTCAAAAATAACAGTTTTTTTGGTGCCATAAGGAGATTTTAAATATTTTTTACTAATCTACATTTATAGCTGTAAATAAATCAAACAATATTACTGGTTTTATTGCTACTACATTCTGTCAATTTTAAAATCATAGCAAATCAGCAGTTCTCTCTGTTGGAAACCCACAGTTTGTAAATAGTGTTGATAACCGTTGAGCTTGTTTATCTTTATTATATTACCACCATCCATTTCAATAAAGAAACAGAGACTAGAAAAAAACTGTGAGATGGAAAGATGCCAGCATGTGATTTATTTATTTTTTTACATGATAAACAAAACAACAAAATCTAAGAACCCATCTTCCTTAATTTAAGCTGAAATTGTCTCTACCAACTTTGCACATATTGTAATTGTTTGTCTATCTTTGCAAAAAAAAAAAAAGCATGCTCAAGTTTAGTCACACTGGACTGAGAGCATCTGTAAACAGATGTTTTATTTTTCATGAAGAAAAGTATCCCCACAGCATGATGCTGCCATTGTCATGTTTCTTCACCGTGGGGATGGTCTGTGCAGAGCTATGGGTGGTGTTCATGTACATCCCATTGGATGTAGAACAAAATGGTTTTACCTGACCAGAGTCTTTTGTTTTAATTTTGCTGCAGCATTTATATGGCTTTCTGCAGCAACAATCACTAATTTGGAGAGAGCACAACTAATATTTGTCCTTCAATGCATTTCTGTAGCTCCTCTAGAGAATATTCTTGTTGGGATCCGGAGCCTGTCCTCCATCTTTCCTCCAGCAGAGTGCGCCGTGGGTCTCCTGGGCTGGAGCCCTCACACACCTGAGGGTCATCA